>LFYR01000931.1:35536-49281 GCA_001185155.1 Zostera marina | reverse complement strand
GCACAACAATAGCTAAATCCGGATATAAAAAAGAAATAGGAGAGAAGTTGAACGAGGCGCGCCCCAGACGTCGTCCCGTGGAGGCGGACCCACGGCCCGGATGAACGTGGTCGCGGTCGCGGACGTCCCCCGGACGAGCTTAAGGGGCTGGCTTCGAGGATCCCGACAGAAAGTGACGCAGGTCATTGGCCGAAAGGGACGAAGACCCGCGGGAACGACGAGGGCCTCGCGGCCGGCGACGCCTCGGAAAAGGAGCGGGGTCGGCGACAGCAGCGGGAGCGACGATCGTACCTTGCGCGTGGAAAGCACGCGAGGTGCCAGCAGAACCTGAGGTGTCAGGATAGGTGACAGGTGGAAGCTCCGCGACAATGTCGTTGCAGCGAATCCGGTTGAGGCGACGGTGGATGTCGATCAGCACGGCATTAAGGCGCTGAGTCTCGGCCACGGCGACACTATTGGGAACACCAGTAGGCGACAGCAGACACAGGGCCCAGGTAGCATGCTGATTCTGCACTTCGCGACCATACTCCTCAAGGATGTCACGAGCACTCATAGCGGAAAGGAGAGGAGATGCAAAAAATAAGGTTCTCAGGCAGCCTATTTATAGAGAAGCAAAGAAGGAGGGGCCCGGGAACTGAGGAACTTTAATGAGAGAAGCAAAGAAGGACGGCCCCAGGCCCCCGGGCCTGCCAAGGAAGGGGGGAGTACTGTTGGTACCATGGACCGCGGACCGCGGCCCATGGACCGAACCGGACCAGCCGGCCCAGACGGACGGACGGGCGGGCGGACGGACAGGCGGGCGGACGGACGGGCCCGACCGTACGAACCCACGAGGCCCAATGACAACAAGTGAAGGCTATAAATACCTCCCCTGGTCCAACTGGGGAGGGGGTTGATAATTCTGAGAGTAAGACTTGTACTAGGTTGGACGGTGAGCTAGCTCCGGCGAACCCTCACACCAACACCCACCAACTATTCTAACTGCTACTGTCGTTGTGTCAAGATTTATTTCCTTAATGCTGCTCTTGGGATGGTAAACCATATTTGATGAAACTGGGACATAATAGCACAGCTTCCGATCTTACTTCCATTCTAACCACAGAGCCCACATTCTTAACTCCGTCAAGAGATTCTTTAACACGAGATGATTTCACTTCGATTATTTTCCTTGTCCAATGAACCGATCATCCCGTTACCCGAGCTAACCACGTGACTAGGCGTATACTGGCTTCGCCCCCAGAGCTAGTAGTCTTAGAGTCCAAGATGTCTAATTTATTAGCCTTAGAAAGGTCGCCGAAGTGCCGTCTGATCGCTGCGATCTAGTCCAGTTACCTTCCTTAACTATTGCATTAACCCTAACCCTACTCTGTAGCTAGATTTTAGCTTTCTTTTTGATTCAGGGGTTCATTTAATATATCATTGATTAAATTCGAAATTGATAATATGTAATTTAGATTGTGTTAGCGATTTATGATGATGATTGTTTTGCAAAAATAATCCTGTAAGTGATTTTAATTGCAGATTGATTTGGTCCCTATGAAAACAGACAACAGTCAACATGCAATGAAAACAGAGATTAAGATTTCAAGATGTGTGTTAATATAAGAACCAAAGCGTTTGTTCCAATCAAGACTCTGGTCTGCTCTTCTCAAATCTCTAAGCATTTCTGTAAGTAATCTTCTCACCTGTTTCAATTCAACTTTCAAGGTATTTTAAAACAGGGCCGACATGAATCCAAGACAGTAAAGTAGAAAGAGCTAAAATCTCGTACTTGGGTTCTGGACATCTCAGTTGTTTGGGAAATTGTGTGAGTTATAAGTAAGAAGTAGGGTGGGGGGTGTTCAACTGTTCATCAGTTCATAGAGATAGATCTATCTATCTAACTATCTACAAGTTGGGTCACTCGTGCTGTGTTGGAAGAGTAACTTATGTGGATTTGGGTGCTTTTTAGACTCAAGAGTCAAGGCTGTTGATTATAATACTTCAAACAAGGTCCTTCTTGGGGTTGGTCTTTGTTTCCTTGTCTCCCTTTTGACCTTACACTAGAACACATTCTCATGGGTAACTGTGATTTCTCTTCAATTCCCAATTTTGGTTTATCAAATCTCAATTCTCAAATCTTCCTAGAGAAGAAGTTCTTTGCTTCAAGTATGTCAGATTTTTTTTAAAAATAACTTTTAAGTTTACATGTAAAACAAAACAAGAAGTTTACTTTTGCAACATCACTCTTAATTCTTTTGAGGTTCTGATACCATAAATTTCAGTTACAAAACCAACCAAACCATTTTAAATATTCCAAATTTGACTGTGAAATTGTGATTTTGATTTGACCAAAGGTAAAGAGAGGTAAATTTGACTTTCTGAATGATATTAATGCACACAACATGATAACATTCTGCTGATACCATGTGTTCTATGAAGATAATGTTAATGTTCGTTCTAACTTCTAAGTGAAAACATAAATATTATTGACTTTGATTTGACTGAACATAAGTTAAAAATGTTGAACATGCCACCAGTCCATCCTTTGATACCATATGTTGACCTCAAAACATTTTGGGTTTGCATAATTTAATTCCAATGTATATAGTTTGTCTACTGTCCAATATTTAAAGCTAATATAGTAACATTGTTAGCAATCTTTTCATATCCCCCTTGAACACATGCAACATGAATGTCTTTTTCTTTCTCTCTAATTCTATTTATAAATTTCCACCATACACTTCTATGGTATCAGACCAACCTCTAGCTCTGTTCAGCAATGAAATTAGATGTGCCATAAAAAACCCTAATGTTTTATACTTAAGGTGGTAATGTCAGTGTGGTAAAGGCTCAGGGTTACCCATTTTGACCTTCCATACATCAAAGAATATGTGGTCAAACACTATATGTAAAGTTTTAAACTGTAATCCATACATCAAAGAATATGCATTCGATGTGTCAATGGATATGTAATAAAAATATATATAATTGATGGGAAATGTGTCAAAATAATTTTTCCAAATTACTATTTTCTAAAATAAGTCAATACTAAATATTACTGTTTACTATAACTAAATCATGTGTCAAGATATTTGTTGAAATTTAAATTCTTCAAATTTCTAATATTTTCTACAGTTATATCAGAGAATTGTAGGGTTATATTTTTTTTTAAATTATAATCATTTATTATGGAAATTTATAAATGTTAAAAAAATTATTTCAAAAATAACCTGATAATTTTCACATTTATTTTGAACTCATCCTAACCTTAACCCTAAATTTTCAAATTAGCCACGGATAAAAAAGCCGTGGCTAATTGTTGAATATTAGTCACGGCTAGCCTATGGGCGTAGTCTTATTTTCTTATAGTGTGATCAGCTAGTGCTTACTTGGATAAGGTCTACTGTATACGCCCCCTAGTTAAGTCCATGATACTCCATTGCTCCACCGCAAAAGAAACTTGAGAGCTTCTCGATCGATTCTTATCTCCCTTATGCAGTATCCATGTGAAATCACTATGTTCCAAACTTCGTGCGACAAAGAAAAAGTCCAAGGTGACTATGTCTGAGTATTTGATGGAGGCAAAAACTACGACGGATGCTCTACGAGCGCCGGCGCCACAATCTCTGATGAAGAAGTCATTAATGATCACATTGTAGACGGCCTGGATGGTACCTTCATTTTCACCCTGTCGTCACCTTCGATGAGCTATACATACTCACCTCATGCAAGAAGAGGATTTGATGGAGCGGACTAAAACACTTACCACCTTCGTCATCGCGAAACAATCAAGTGTTCCGGCTAATTTATATCATCAGTTATATTGTAGTAAAAATTTAATTAAAGAACATAACAAGACTGGACCCTTGATTAATTGAAGTCCAACCGGCCACAATTAAACTTAACCCTGGCCTACCGGAATCAGAGCCCACGGATGGTGATAATCAAGACTCGACGTCGTCGTCATCAACATGCTAGTTTAATTACCTTGAATTCCCGGCGGGCCAAAGAGAAGAAAAAAAGATTGATTCATATACTATTATGGTATGTTATTCACAGTACTTACAGAAGAGATGATAATGTAGAAGGAATAGTGCCGGAATAATTTATTATATACAGACAATTTTTTTAATAAATAGATAGATTTGTAGATAAAATAAATTCAGATTTTAATTGAAGATCAAGTTTTATTAATTATTTTATTTTAACTGATCATAATAACTATTAAAGTTTCTGAAATTCAAGATTCGATTTCAGGGTTTCGAAATCCATGGTACATTCCACTACGATTTTTTCAATAGACATATCTAAATTATTATCGAAAGATAGATACGCTCTGTTATAAAAAAAAAAAAAAAAAAAAGATTGACCGAAATGTGTAAAGATTATAAAAAAAAGATTTAAATCTAAATTGAAATGTACAAAGTAAGATTTGGACCCTGAACCTCATAAATTTTAATAGTTTATGAAACCAGTGAGTCAATCTTACTTTGTATGGACAAGAGGTTATTTCAATGGACAATTAATAATGTTTCTGAGAGATTATTTGACTTCAATATAAATAAATAAAATGTTAAATTGTTTTTTTTTTGTTTGATTATGGTAACAAAGGATATATATTAACATTCCAATTTCGATTTGGGTAATTTACCGTAATTAAATAACCCTAATTAATTTGATTGGGAATTTTTAAAAGTTACTCTGATACCATGCGATTGGAAATGATTGGTTTAAGAAGAATGAGAGTGGTCTAGTCGGGGCCATTAGAGGTCGATCGGAATGAAGACACGAATTAAACTCTGATACCATATCACCACGATGGACATAAGATGAAAATAGAATATTAACCAGGTGCTGAATTTAAAATATTATTTGATTTTTTTTTTTACCTGATTACACTTTTTGGGTTCCTCCTCTTTACTTTTTTTTGGGATTTAGTGATCTCTCTCTCTCCTTCCTACTTCTATAATACATACCACTGATACCACCACCATTATCAATCTCACTCTCACCTTTCTCCTCCTCCTCTTTTTCTTCTTCCGGCGCCGGTGAGGTTTCGTACTCTCGTCCATCTTGAACTAACTATGTCGACAGACCCATACGCTAATTTCTTCAAAGGTCAAATGAAAAATTTCTTCGTCCCTTTCTCGGAGCAGGTACAGACTTCGCAGCAGCAACCACCGCCACCGCCGCCTCCACCGACGGGTGCGACCATGCATCATCATTACCCAACCTACAACTTCTACAACAACTACATGAGCTGTAACTACACGAACTACATCAATATCCAGCAGTACTCCCCACCGTCACCGCCTCTACGAGAAGCTCTCCCACTTCTCAGCCTGACTCCGACGAAACGGGCGGAGGAGATGGACGTGGTGGAGGATTCTTGCAGTGGGTTTGATGGTTCTATGGATAAAGATGAGGAGGAACACCAAGGCGTGACCGTTTCGCTTCATATAGGTCTTCCCAGTCCAACTGATCACGCAGTTGATCTCATCTCTAGAGTTTCGAATACGTCGGAACTGGTCGGTCAGTCCGACGACGTTGCCGGATCCGGAACCGGGGCCGTTTCGTTGGGTTATTCTACAACGACAGTCGGAAGACTTAACAAAGGACAGTACTGGATTCCGACTCCTTCTCAGATCCTCATTGGTCCGACTCAGTTCTCCTGCCCCGTCTGCGCCAAGACCTTCAATCGTTACAACAACATGCAGGTTTTGATTTGATTTGAACGAAAGATGGAATGAAATTTTTTTTTTATGAATTTTCAATTTTGGTTTGTCAACAACAGATGCATATGTGGGGACATGGATCACAGTACCGGAAAGGACCGGAGTCTTTACGAGGAACGCAACCAACGGCGATGTTGAGGTTACCATGCTATTGCTGTGCTCCGGGATGTCGGAACAACATCGACCATCCGAGATCAAAACCCTTGAAAGATTTCCGAACACTCCAAACCCACTACAAACGGAAACATGGTATCAAACCTTTCATGTGTCGGAAGTGTGGCAAAGCCTTCGCCGTCCGAGGAGATTGGAGAACCCACGAGAAGAATTGCGGCAAGCTTTGGTACTGTATCTGTGGGTCGGATTTTAAACATAAGAGATCACTTAAAGATCATATCAAAGCGTTCGGACATGGCCATGCAGCTTATGGTATTGATGTTTTCGAGGAAGACGAAGATCCCTCGTCGGAGATTGAACAGGATTGCGATCATCGAAGCACCGAGTGATGAACCTGCCAATCATCCAAATCCAAATCTATCGATTTTGGTTTCAATTCTTAGGCTTAGGTCACTATCAGTATGTATTTGGTTGTATGTATATATTATCATCAATGAAATTAATAGTTTTTTTTTTTTGCTTCTCAAATAAACACCCACAATTTAAATCTTTCTTAATCACTAATTACCACATTAATTACCACTAATCACCAGTAAAATAATTATATAGAAGATGAAAAAAAAATATGAGTAGCGTGTGGGAGTTTGTATGAATTGAATGGACAGAAACAGTAAATATAAATACCCATGAAGTAAAAAAAAAAAAAAAAAAGAGATTGAAGTAAAAAAATTGATAGCTCATTTTGATTTTCACTGGAGAGCAAAATTTACCTTTAAGAGAAAGAAAGAAAGACATGATGGTTTGGAAGAGATGGATGGATAGATCATAGATGTGTGTGTTTTGTTTGTGATGAGTGAGATCTGGGGATGGAAAGTAAACATACATACTATGAGAGATCCAAATCAAATGATTAGTTTAGAACAGTGATCGAGGAGTGGTCGATCAGGATTCAGGAGTGATGAAATATTATTGAAATGAGATGAGATCATTAAATTTTACAGTGAGAGTGAAAAAAAATTAAAAAAAATGACTTTGAAAGGTCATTTCAGGTATGAATACTGTAGCTGTTTCAGTGTGTGTCCAGAACCAACCAACATGTTATTTGCCTCTGCATGTAGATAGATATTAATCAATGACCAAAAAATCACAGTTAAAATCCCAAGAACAGCTAGCTAGCTAGGTTGGATTAATAGAGAGGAAGACCAAAGATTTCCTAATTTTCCTGGAAAGGCTGCAGGTAGATAATGCATGGGAATATTTTTAATTATCATCATATTCTCCAACACAAGGAAACATACACATTGATTAGAGAGGGGGGGACTTCAATTGCCTGCCAGAATTGAAATTAAAATAAATTATTCATGAATTGTCAATACAACTGCTGTCATGATTTTATCCAAATTCTAGCTTCACCATGTATACTATCTATTTAGCTAGTCCAAATTAATAAGAATGCTACAGTAGACAACACATGTAAAAGTGAATAAGGAGATCTAGAAAATGGATGATAAAATAGTTTGCAGAAAAGATAGATGGAAAGAAAAAAAGAAAGATGTGAAAAGACCTTCCATGGTGGTTTGCTTGTTTTGATTCATTAATTAAAGGCTTCAGGAGGAAGCTTAGTTAAAGCTAGCTGCTAGCTAGTGATTGTCTTCTTTTCCTTCCATCACTTCCATTGTTGGGAATGGAAAACTAGGACCATGAAGGAGAAAAGAGAGGACTATCGATCTAGGGTTTATCTGCATGGGGTCTTCTTATCTTTGGAAAAGTGCCACTAAAAATTAAAGCAAAAGAAACCCACATCTTTAAAACGACTTAATTAAAGCACAGAGAGATCCAAGGAATCGGAATCAATTGTTGCATGAAACCAGAAGAAGAAGAAGAAGAAGAAGAGGGATGCAGTAAGTAAGTTATGAATGGGGTAACAGTAGAGGTGGTGGTTACTGGTTAGTAATAACTAATAAGTGATCGAGAAGAAATGGACTATACAACTAGGGATGCAAGTTTGATTGGACCTACAAACTAAGCTGTCTGTGAATATCAATTGGGGTCATGGCAGAATTATGATCATATCATCCATAAATTCTAGAAAGAATGCTGTCAGTGTCTAACAGTTCCATTTCTTTGGAATTTGCTAGTTAAATGCATGGTGTTCTCTGTTCATCCAATCCACCTAACCACTTGCTACCAGGTCACAATTTCTTCTTCTCCCACAATCCCACCTACCAAATAGAAAAATTGGGTTTTGGGTTTGTTCTCAATGGAATACAAAAAAAAAGAAAAAAACGAGTTATTCGGTTGGTAATTAGCCTTTAGCATGGTGGCTTGCAGAGAACCGCACGGAGAAAGGAAGCAGGGCAGGTGCCAGGCAGTGAGATTTCACTTTCAAGTTTCAAGTGTAGTACGTGAATGGGCGGGCCATGATGATTTTATTAAATTTCACTGCCTCCTTTCTCCATGATAAAAATTAAAAAGAAGATGGTAAGGGTTAAAAATGATGAAACACGCAGAAAAGTTCAAGTTTATATATGAAAAACCTTTCCATACCCATCTATTGGCTGTTTCTCACAGGTAGGGATGGATGGAGTTAATGAGTATGGGTGATTCGTACACTGATTCCTTAGAAACCGGACTGAGCCAATAGTATATAGATGGTGTAGAAAGCAGTGACAACAGTAAGGAAGATGGCAGATACAGTAACACCTTCTTAGTCTCTCTGATCCATCCACTTTGCCCCCTTCCTACATGGTTACATCTTCATATACCTATCCTATTATAGGCTGCAGACAAAAAGAATGAATGTATAGCCCATTAGAGGAGCCCATCAAACAAGCCCATAGCCCAGCTTGTCGGTTCTAGCAACTGTTAGGATGACACATCTCATGAGGGAATACAGTGAGGAACATAAATGGTGTTCATAAATGGGTAATGCAAGAGAACAAAAGAAGGTTTGAATATTTTGGTTACCAAGGATATTATGAGGGTCCATTTGATGATTTGAGAGTTTTATGATCCATAGGATATTGGTTGATGAAGTTGATCATTTCACAAGGAATTGAATTGAATTGATATGAATGTCGAGAATGATTAAAGCTGCAATAAAAAAGGGGATGGTGTGCATATAATCATCACAAAATGCCATAATTTTGTGCCCATACCTTATTGCTACAAGGCTTTTCTTTCCTTATATGCCTTGTATGGTAGCTATAAGAGTAAATGTTGCTACAGAGAAAAAATAAACTTCCCACCCCAAACACAGCAATACTGGCAAATTTTAGTTAATGAGAATGACTTTGTATTGAATTGAATAGATGAATGAAACTATTTTGCACAAAGAGAATTTTTTTTATGAATGGAATAATCATCAATGCCAAAGAACATGAAGAAGAATCCAACAGAAACTTCATTTGATCATTTGAGGAAATTATAGGACAGTGGTGACTTTAGATATGATTTGTTGATAACAAGAAAATTCTACCAAAAAATTCACCCTCCCATGCCTCCCTCATGGTACTATGGTAGGTGCAATTGCCTTAGTGTGTGAAAACAAGAACAAGAGCAGTCAAAATCAATAACAATCTGACCAATTCAAACCACAAAGATCATAATAATTTCCCACATGGAGTGATGGTGAGCAAACTATAAGTATTGCTGTGTTGCCAAGGCATTGATTACCGAAATAACAGACGATGTGTTGACTTATGGTTCATGCAAACCCAAAAAAATTGACATGGATGTCAAATATTTATCGTTTTCATAAAATAAAATAAAAACTTTCTAGTTGATGCACAGACATAAATACACAAATAAGAAGGGAAACAATTCCAAATAAATCCATTTATTCCTATTGCCACTTGTTAAATGACAGCAAATTTGGTAGGTGTAACAGCATCCATCTATGAAAACAGTGCAGAATGAGAACAGCATAGACTCAATCAATTGATAAAAATTAAAATACATATTCACATAATATTATGTCACGGTCCTTGTTTGCAGTAAGCAATTCATAATTAAATTCCAGTATCAAATGTGTATAAAAACATTCTTGATCAATGATCGGAAATTCAGGTATTGAGTATTAGTTATTACTTATTATGATTTGATCAAAATCACAGTAGAATCGATATTGCAAATATGTAACAGTTAAAATTTATGCAGAAGAAAAAAAGAGCATTCAATTGAGTTTATTTTTAAATGTGCAAAACCAGACATCCAAGTGCTAAAGAACATACAATCAATTGGGTAGGTGAATCATAATGATGTAGTAGCCAAACAAAGCATGAAGTCATGAACTTTAACCTGTCAATATGCATTTATCTTTTAACTGTAGTCTGAGTAATCTCTGACCAAAGGCGTTAGAATGGTTTGTAGTGCAGCAGGCAATTCAGAAATATATGAACTGGAAACAAAACAAAATTTCTATTAGTTGAACAAGCTAAAGGATATATTATGCAAAGGAGACATTAATTTCATTCTACAATAATGATGGCAGAAAATGGGACAGTTGAAGAAGAATTTGATCGAACTTTCAAATACGGTCAATAACTTCTGCTTTTAATGAATAGATATATTCATGCAAGATATATTTATCTTTCTATAAATTTATTAAGGATCATAGCTAACACTATTAACTCTTCATTTGAACATTCTAACTCAATAAAATTCTAAAGCTAATTAAAGAACATCAGCACAAACTAATCGTCTTCTTTGTAAAAAAATTAATAACATTCTTAACAATAAGATAAGGTAAAAAAAAAGATCATCAAAAAATGATCTTTCTTGGTAAAAAAGCATAAAAAAATTAAGTCATTAAAATTTCCTTCCAAGATTGAGTAAAAAAAAGTAAAAATCAAACAATTTATCATGTTTTACAAGAATTTCAAAAATTTATCAAGGAAGATTGAATAACAGTTGAAGCCTTAGAAAAGGACCCCCTATCTATCCCCCGCTCCAAGAGGAAAGTGCAAAATTGAGAGGAAGATTAAAGGAACTCATGGGTAAAGAAGAGGCAAATCTGAAGCAAAGGAGTAAGGTTTCTTCGTTAAAACTAGGAGCCAAAAACAACAGATTCTATAATATCGCCACAAAGCTAAGGAGATCTAAAAATTCAACCTCAAAAATTCTCGATACGGATGGAAATTAAACCACCTCTAGAGCTCTGCTAGAAGAAAATAGTGTTAGGTATTTTAAAACTCTGTTCAGTAATTAAATCACCCAGCGGCCGACTGTTCCTGTCATTTTTCTTAGAGTAGTTTCTAAAGTAATGAATAGGTGGTTGCTTCAGGCTCTGTTAGAAGAAGAAGTATGGTCCACATTATTCTCCTTTAATTCTGGGAAATCCCCTAGGCTAGATGGTAGGGGTGAGATTCCCCGTCCCCGCCCTTCCGAGTACGGGGACGAGGAGGATTTTCCTACCTGAAGTAGAAAAATCCCCGTCCCTGGCCAAAATCCTTGGTCATTTTCGGGCACGGGGATGGGGATTGAAATCCCCGCCCCGGATAATCCCCGTATCTGGAGAAAATTGCATATAAACCCTATAAAAAATTTATATTGTATAATTTATATAAATAACCTTATACAATATATTAAATAGATAAATTTATATTTAACATCGTAAACTTGAATCTATATTCTAATTAAAAACTTAAAATCGTAAACTTAAATGTTAAATCTATATTCTAAATTATATTAAAATCGTAAACTTAAAAAGTAAAAACCCAATCGTTCAATCCTGAATAACCTAATTCCTATTTCCTTCTCAAACATTCAACTCCAAGCAGCTCCTACCATCTCCAACTCCAAGTAGCCACCGTCCACCGACCATTTCCTCTCCAAGATCTTGTTTTTATTCTTGCACGTTGTTCTTAGCCACCGTCCACCAAACATCTCCAAGGTCTTGTTTTTGGTATATTCTTTTATATATACGTTGTTTGAAAATTGAAATGCAAGTGAGAGGTAGATTTTTTTTGATGAAAAATTGAAGTGTTGATTGTTGATTCTTCATGATTAATTTTTCTTTTCGGTTTTTACCATGTACTGCCTGGTTTTTTTAGTTTGAATTCTGGATATTATTGTTAATTTACTAAATTATTATCTATTTACATTTGGATTATTTAATTTTTAATTATTTAGACTATTTACATTTAAATCAATATTTTAATTACATTAGTAAATAGTAACATTAGTATTTAGCATAGTTCAGGATGCGCGCGCATATGCGCGGATGCGCCTCGGAAGGGAGAAGCGCCAGGCGCATCTCAACATGCGGATTTTTTTTTTTTTTTTTATTTTTTATTCTGTTTTATCTTCCTTCGTCACATTTCAGACATCTCATTTCAGAGATTAGGGTTGTGTTTTTTTAATTAATTTGTTGTTTTTTAGGGTTTTCGAAATGGCTGAATGAAAACAATGAATTTAATGAAAACAATGAGGGTGAACCCCAACTTGAACCTATAGATGTAAATCATTTGTTCTATAAACGGCTAAAGAGGACACAGGATCACCTATAGATCGTATTATGTATTTCAAGTTTGAACTAGTCTATGTTTTGAACTACTTTAACTATTTTGATATATTTTATGAAGTAGATATATTTTAGGTATATAAAAAATATATGAAAAACCTTTATTTTTATATATATTTACGAAAATGCCACTGGCGCAAAGGCGCACTTTTGCGCGCAAAAGCTCAAGTGCTTCAGGTGGTGGCGCTTCCTGAACCTTGGTATTTAGTACATTATTTTTTTAAATAGATTTAAAAAAATAAAAATTAATATTTCGGTCGGGGATCCCCGTCCTCGTACCCGCTCACCCCTACCGGATGGTTTCACCTTATAATTCTTCAAAAAAAATTGTAGAGATCTAAAAGGCCTAGTAATGAATGGAATGTGTAAGGTAATTTTTCAAAGGCAATCCTTTGCTGAAATCCTCTAATCATACTTATCATGCTTGTGGCCAAAACAAACACGGCCTCAGATATGGCTGATTTCAGACCGATTTCATGTGTCAACTTGATCTACAAGCTAATGACAAAAATATTAGCAGATAGGATCAGTAAGGTCTCTAGTGAACTCATCTCCCCAAATCAAGCAGCTCTCATCCAAGGTAGGCTTATCTCGGATAACACCATTCTAGAGGATGAGATGGTTTATGGCTTTGGGAAAAAGAGAACTCTCAAAAGGTGTTGTTTGAGTATAGATTTTAAAAAAGTCTTTGATACAGTCAGTTGGGAGGCTATAATTGCAACTCTTGAAGCATATGAATTTTCTCTTATATTCTGCAAATTGATTTGGAATTGCATATCCTCTGCCTCTTTCTCGGTATTGGTGGAAGGGACTCCAACACCTCCCTTCAAAAGCCAGAGGGGGGTTAGACAAGGTGATCCTCTATCTCCTATTCTATTTGTGATGCAGAGCATCTTAATTCTTTGTGTAATTCTGCAAATTACCTTTTTACCCCTGAACAGGCTCAAGCTTGGCTCGAGATGGCTCGAGCCATTGTGCTTCACCTTTGAAGCCAATTAACTCACATTGTGAAGGTTGTCCACTACACATAATGTGAGTATAAAAGACCAAGTGGACCCAAAGGAGGGCTAGTTATTATTTTTATTATTGAGAAGGTATTCTCTCTCTCTCTCCCGTTTCTTCCTACCTTTCTATCTTCCAATTTCCGTTTTTTCTCTATTGCTCTGTCCGATCAGAATTGATCCTTGGTGGAATCCTTGGAAATTCCAGATCTTCATCTCTTCTTACAAGAAGTTTTCATTCTTCTTTCTTCACCTCTCCATAGAACAGTCCTGTTCTATATTAAGTGGTATCAGAGATTGCGATCCATGGCTGATCAGTTTGTTTCCAGACAAGAGTTTGATCAGCTCACTCAGACACTAGCAGATCTAGTTGTGGCTGTGAATGATCTG
>LFYR01000931.1:0-27145 GCA_001185155.1 Zostera marina | reverse complement strand
GTCTAGAAGATTTCAGACTTTCAATGAAGGTGATTTGGTAATGGTTCACTTAAAAAAAGACAGATATCCAGCAGGATCTTATTCTAAACAGAAAGATAGGAATTTTGGACCTTGCAAGCTACTAAAGAAGATTAGTGACAATGCTTTTGTAGTAGATCTACCTCCAGAATTCAACATGTCATCAACCTTCAATGTGGCAGATTTAAGAAGATATTATCCACCTGCAGAGGAAGACAACCAATTGAGGACAATTGTATTCCAAGAGGGGTCGCCTGATGCAGCCCTTATAAGTGCTTGCATTAATAATAGGCTCGATTCTAATCGAGCCTTGGACCAAGCCCAATAAAATGGCTTGGACTCTCATGGTAGACTTTCCACTCTTAAACCATGAGAGTATAAATATGAGTGGACCCTAAAGGAGGAGGCTAGTTGAGTTTTATTTTAACCAAGGTGATTCTCAACGTTATTTCTTTCTTTCTTTTATTTCTTTCTTTCTTTCTTTATTTCTTTCTTTCTTTATTTCTCCTTTATTTCCCTAGATTCTACAATTCTTTCCTAATTACAATTATCGATTATCCTTGGATTGGGATAATCTCTCAAGTTTTCGATCGATTCTCAAAGGAGCATAAACCCTAATCGATCAATACTGTTTCTGAATTCTTTGACACCAGTCTGGACGGATTTTCTACAATCCGTTAATCTTAATTTCTAAGAACTGTTCAAGGCCTACATCAGAACTCCTCCACCTTCTCGAAAGTATGCACAGAAGACCAATCTTTGCATGACATCTTAGGGTATACTGTTAAAAATTTACCCATATCATATTTGGGACTACCAATCACGGGAATGAAAAAGTCATTTGGACAATGCTGAAAACTAATTCAGTCAATAGAGGCGCTCTTAGCAAGATGGAGTGGGAAATGTCTTTCCTATGGAAGGAGAATACTAGTTAATTGGATAATAGCTGGAAAGTATACCTATTGGGCACAAGGTATGGCTATCCCTGATTCTGTGGCTAAGAAGGTGAGAAGGTTAGCCTATAAATTTATATGAGAAGTAAAGGGATCCCATGGGTCCAAATGATCCTTCCAAAGACGGAAGGGGAGCTAGGGGTTAGAGACCTACCTATAATCACTACTGCAATCAAAATTAAAAATGCCTCAAAGTACTGGGATAAGAGTGATTCTATTTTGGTAAAATGGATCCAAGATAGGTATATTAAGGGGAAAACACTTAATGATATTCAAATCAGGCCTGCAGTGGATTTGCATTTCTAGAATGCTTTTATCTCAGAAAGGAATCTGGTAGACACATGTTTGGATTATAGGGTCAATAGTACGATTGTGTGGAGATCTAATACTCCGATAAGTAAGTTGGGGGGGATAGTGGAAAGTATTAGAGATGGAAAGCATAAAGACATGTTAGCTAAGTGAATTACCTAAACACGTTTAGGAAGTTAAGAAGTTGGAAAGTGCAAGTACCTCCTGCTTGCTTGTTATGCAGTCTGGAAGATGAATCTAGGATTCATGTTTTCTTCAACTGTTCTTATTCCAGATCTCTCTTAATTCCGTTGGCTGAGCACCTGAATCTCGCCTTCTGAAAAATAATGAATATTCCAGTTCCCACCTAATCTAGTCCGGATATTAGACTGGGGAATCTGACAAAGGCTGCGCAAAAACTTACGCACCACTCTCCCCCTTGGGGGCTACTATGGAATGCTATTGGGTGCTTGTCATGGCATATATGGACGGAAAGAAATAAAAGATATAGACAACACATTAGTAGACCTCCTAAAGTAGTCCTTAAAGAGGTCATTAAAGACATCAGTCTCTCCTTTGATCCGGAGTGTTACAAGAAGAGTTGTTGTCACCTTTTGGAGACATCTATGATGGAAGTATGGGAGACCAACCTCCTGAGGCAACGTATCTAGTTACTGTAAAACTAGGCTACATAGCTAATGGGAGAGAGTCAATAATGAGCTTCTTGCTCATTTCTTTTTACTTCTGTTTTTTATTTCTATACTCTATGTAACTTAGGCATTGCCTTTTTAATGAAATTTAATTGCTTTCAAAAAAATGTATTAAGGCCTATGAAGTGGACCGGTTAAATAATTTCAAACTTATTTTACCTTCAATTACACTTCTAACCCTGTGATTATTCCAATCATAACTCAATGGAAATTCTAAGTATAAAAGATTCAAGATGAACCCTAACTAGAAGTCTATAATACTAATAGCTTTCACTAGTGAAGTGGAAACCGTAGGTATAAAAGATTCAAGATGAATCCTAACTAGAATAGCTTTCACTAGTGAATCTCACAGTGCCGCTCTCACGCTCTCAAGCGCTCTCTCAGACTCTAAATCTGTTCAAGAACACTCAGTTGATTTAACTTCTCTACTTTTATGTTTCTCTGATATTCGATAAATACAAATCTAGTCTACCAAACTTGTTTCGATCTCTCTTTCTTCCTTTCTCAACGACCATTTTCTTCCCTCTTTCTCCCTCGTGACATTCTACAATCTCTTCAGGAAGTTTTTACACGATCTGAAGCATCTCTCTCATGTCTCAATGCTAAATAAATAGTTCAAAACTTCAAATTTTAAAAGCATATACAAAATATGGTTAGATATATTATTGAGTTGTCAATATTCTTTATAAAATACTGAGTTTGTGTACTCAATCATCAATAAAAATTTAATTACAAAAAGATCAAAAACTATTTTAGGTTCAGATAATTGGAAAGGATTTCCATCTCTTTTCAATTTTTCACAATTACGGATTTTAAATTTATACTTTGTAGTCCAATGATTTGTTGTAAAATCATAAACTAGTTCAAATAACAGTAACACTAACACAACTAGTCAGAGTTGCAGGGGAAAATTCCATTCTCCAATGATGGACCTGAATTGCAACCAAAATATCTGAACGCATTTTTAACAAAATATAAAATTTAGTTTCAGACTTATATTGGTAGTAATCGAGGTCCTTTCATGATAAATTGAAGCACAAACATTAAACATAGAACAGCTTTATATAATATTTTTTGGGGCATGTGCATTTTTGGGGGCATCTTTCTCAAATTCAATGGTGACATTTGCAACAATCAAATTACTATTATAATATATGAGATAAGAAGAAGAAAACCTTAATTAGTTCAGGAATGTACATAGGAATTTGGAATGTGAATGGATGGCGTACACCAACTTCAAAGCTACAAAGCTATATCCTTTGGCAAACTGATATCTAAAAAGTATAAGCTGCAAAAAAACAGTCAACATATCGGAACAATTGAAATTAACAGTAATAAAAAATCCAGTGCATCTGATAAGTAAAAGAAAACTTGTAGAATGCCAGCTACATACTATGTAACCACTGTTTGTATACATTAGCATACTGCTTTTATGCCACTCTTCTAGAGTTATCACAAAAATCTGCCTTGAATCAATTCCATCACTCAATTTAGTAGTTCACAATTTACAGACTAAATACAGAACCATATAAGTTTCGTATATTGCATATTAATTGTTATTTATTAATGTATTTAATTGGATTGTTTGCATATAGGGGACAGGAATTAAGTAAATGCAAAACATTTGGCTTTTGCTCCATCTGTAATCAGGACATTGTCCTTCATTATAAAAATGAAAACCTTTAACTACTTCAAAAAAAACACTTGGCTTCACTTGGGCACTTAAACTGTATTTTAATCCTTGCCATCTACTAAAATGATCTGATTATTAAAACTTATAACAGTCCTTTTGTAGTTGCCAAAAACTATGCAAAAGATTCGATCCACTGTTCATATGAAATATATTATAAATTTTCATGTTGAAGAGATATCAATTTGGCATGTTATTTCCTGAAGATAAACTGAATATACAATCATGTCAAGATAACATGAGTGCGCACAAAAAAAAATTCATATCATGGATATGGAATGACTATAGAAACGTATACATTTGTAAGCACTCTATATATTTATTTATGTCTCACCTTGCAGACATGAAAGCCATGCCTAAGAAGACAGCTTTGACAGCATTCTTCTGACCTGCATAATCAAATGATAGGGGAAGCATTTCGTGCAGAGTGAGGAATGCCATTACACCTCCGACTGGTGAAGACAAGTAAGAAAAAGTAATCTATAATCAGAATTCAAAAGTTAATTTGATTTGAATTTAAAAAATACATAGCTAAATTACTAGATAACCTGCTCCAAGTAATCCCTCAAGAACTTCAGGATTTAAACTTCGAGGAAACAAGTAAGCTGCCAACAATTAAACAATAGGTTTTTGTTAAAACTTGGAGTATATTATTAGGGCTTGGTTCAAATGAGATATGACATGAGAATTTATGAGGGATTGAGGGTCCAGATTTGATATCTCACAATTTTAATGTTCAAATATCCCACAAGAAGATGCACCTATATATTAATTCATTATGATTTGATTTAGTCATATTAGTTCAACATTCGTTTATTTAGTATTTGCATTATCTTTTAACCTCATCTTCTATATAGAAAAATAATAATGATATTCTTTTGTACCAATGATAACAAATATCCGATTCTATACTTTTCACTTTTCTATACGGTATCCTCCAGCTTTATATTAACTATTTTTAATACAACTATTACATTTTTTTTTGATGAATTAAAGCTTTCATTGCTGAAAGCAGGGTAGGATCAAGGTTCCGGATGCGCCTCTGCGCAATGCGCCGTCACCTGGAGCAGGGTAGGAAATTAATATTTTTTTATATATCTAAAATATATTAATTAAATTTTTTAGTTAAAAATATATTGGATAGAAAAATTATTATAATACATATATTTATTAATTTTTATAACACCCTATAATTCATTGTAACACCAAGGCTTAAAAACCGGTTAACCATTTAGGGGTATTTTCGTAATAATATAGCTCTATAAATGGCTAGGGTTTCTTTAAACTTATAAAAGAGAGGCTTTTATAAAAAGAAAATAATAAATAACCCAAGAGGCTTTTAAAAAATAATAACGTAATGGGCTGGGCCTTTTTTAATACATCTACAACATAAAAAATACTCTATAATAATAATTTATTTAACCACACTTTTTTAGTCCCACATCGATAGAATTCAAAAAACACAAAGAAGGTTGGTCTATAAATAAAGATTCATTTTGTCTAAAACAAATATGAAGTCTAAAGAGTGGGAGAAGCTTATATTAAAAATAATATAGCTCTTTTCATGGACCAATGAAATAAAATATGTCTTAAAATAAATAAAAATTGGCCTTTTTTTTAAAATAAAAACAAAACACTGTTTTAAGTTATTTACCCGGCCTTAAAACAGGCCTGGATCCGGGTCGGATTTTACCCGGATCTGGCGCATCTCCCTCTAGGGGCGCATCATCGCATATGCGCGCGCACCCGGAACCTTGGGTAGGATAGAGCCCAAGATTACATATGTAAGGAAACAATTAAAGACATATTTTGAGTGGAGGGATAAACCATTTTTCTTAGATAAGTACTATGCAAATTGGTACATTAAAGACAAATATAGAAACACCATATCCATATTCCTTACCGACAATAATAACACCAAGTGGCTCAGCCAATCCAGAAAATGTTGCCAATTTAAATGCCTCCCATTTGCTTTAAGCGTACAAACCAATATCAGTTTCAAAATAAGTCAAATACTAACAAGAGATATTTTCTAGATTATTCTCATCATAAAAGCATATTGGATAATCAACAAACTATTTAAGAGAATTTTTGGAAAGTTTGTTGAAAACATTTGTTTTAATATTTCTACCAAAGAAAAATTGAAAAATCTTTGATTTACAAATAAAAAGAGTAGATTATGCAAAGATAGTTGTTACCTTTCAGTTGCAAAATATATTGGAAGTGCTACAGCAACACCCTGAAATGGAATACAACAGTTCGTTAACATATATTTCAATTTAGCTTCTAGGTTTCTCTTGGAATAAATGCCAAAAGAAACTACGTGTGGGCAATGTTAAAATTTCCAAATAATGGTTAATTGGTTATCTTATGAGGTGCCAAAATATATTTGAAATCATCCATTAAAACTTCATACATAAATAAGAATGTGATAGAAGATGATATATCCTCTGCAAAAAACCATGTACCTCCTTTGATTCAAATTGAATGCTCAAGTGCCCGGCACATCTCTCTTAGCCGGATCCGACCTGGATACAGGCCTGTTTTAAGTTATTTAAATAACTTAAAATAGGGTTTTGTTTTTATTTAAAAAAGGTAAAAAAAAATTTATTTTAAAACCTTATAAATTTTTATGCCAAAAATTTATACATTGGTCCATGAAAAGAGCTATATTATTTTTAATATAAGCTCCTCCCATTCTTAAGATTTCATATTTGTTTTAGACAAAATGAATTTTTATTCATAGACCAACCTTCTTTGTGTTTTTTGAATTCTATCGATGTGGGACTAAAAAAGTGTAATTAAATAAATTATTATCATAGAGTATTTTTGATGTTATTAAAGAAGGCCCAACCCATTACGTTATTATTTTTTAAAAGCTTCTTGGGTTATTTATTATTTTCTTTTTATAAAAGCCTCTCTTTTATAAGTTTAAAGAAACCCTAGCCATTTAAAGAGCTATATTATTACGAAAATACCCCTACCGGTTAACCGGTTTTTAAACCTTGGTGTTACAATGAATTATAAGGTGTTATAATAATTAATAAATATATGTATTATAATAATTTTTCTATCCAATATATTTTTAACTAAAAAATTTAATTGATATAGTTTAGATATATAAAAAAATATATGAATTTCCTTTAATTTTATATATATTTACGAAAATGTCACTGGCGCATCTGCGTGCATATGCTCAAGTGCTTCAGGTGGTGGCGCATCTGGAACCTTGGATTCAATCTAAGATTACCATCCTTCATGACTATCTTCATGTCAAGAATCTGCTTTGCTGGTCTAAGGTCTTTCATCTTAAACCTCTTTGATAGCTTGCTCTTTAAGGATTTTATCTCCTTCATACTTGAACTTGCCAACAACATACCATCCACATAAATGACCAAAATAATATACACCATAGTTCGAAAAAGCGGAAAGCGCTCCCAATTTCCAGGGAGCGCTTTTTTAGCTTTAACCGCTTTAGCGTCGCTTAAAGCGGTTAAAGCTATATAAAGTTTATATAAAGTTTATATAAAGCTAAGATAAATCTTTAGCTGTTTAGCTAAGATAAATCTTTAGCTAAAGCTAAGATAAATCTTTAGCTAAAGCGGTTATGGGCTTATGGCCCATATATAAACAGCTAAAGCGGTTAAGCTATATAAAGTTTATATAGCTTAACCGCTTTAGTTGTAAACAGTTGGACATTTTTAGTTAGTGGTTATAAACCGCTTACATGTTAGTGGTTGTAACCGCTTTTTTAGTGATAGATATACATGTTAGTGGTTAGCCTGTTAGTGGTTAACCGCTTTTTTAGTTGTAAACCACTAGCTAAGATAGTTATCTGGTATATTGGACTAGTATAAAGTTAAGCTAGTTGTTTATAATATTGTGAAAAAAAGCGTTTGGCAAAGCGGTCCAAAAAAACCGCTTTGCCGCTATTTTCGCTTAAAGCGACGCTTAAGCGTCGCTTTTTGAACTATGATATACACATCACTTGATCTCCTTAGATAGCAACAGAAGTCTGAACCACACCTTTTGAAGCCAATTTCAGTCATGAAACTATCAAATTTCTTGTACCACTGTCTAGAGGTCTGCTTCAATCCATACAAGCTTCTCTCTAACTTGCAAACCAGATCAGAATTCGTACCATTCACTTCAAAACTTTTAGGCTGAGCAATATAGATGTCTTCCTCAAAATCTCCATGTAAAAATGCAGTCTCCACATCCATTTGCTCTAAATGGAGGTTTTCAGCAGCTACAATACTTAACAACAACATAATTATTGTCATTTTGACCACTGGTGAAAACACTTCAGTATAATCCAGATTTTGTACTTGTTGAAACCCTTTAACAACCAATCTGACCTTGTACTTCGATTTTCCTTCAACATCTTCTTTAATTCTGTAAACCATTTATTTTGCAGAATTTTTTTGCCCTTTGGTAGAGTGGTCAGCTTCCAAGTCTTGTTCTGACTTAAAGACTTCATCTCCTCAGTCATAGCAAACTCCCACTTCTTTGTATCAGTGTGCTTGACTGCCTCTGAGTAACTCTCTGGTTCTCCCTCATCTGTCAACAATAAAAAGTGCAAAGATGGATCGAATCTATCTGGTTTTCTAGTGACCCTTCCAGTTTTTCTAACAAAGTGATTTGTCGTCCTCCCATCTTGATTTTCAGACTCAAGATCTTCAAGATTGTGCTGTAAAGGTTACTTTCCTATCATCACTTTCAACTTCTGGATTTTCACCTTCAATTTCTGAAGTTTCAGAATCAACTTGCTCTAGAATGTAACTCTCTGAGCTTCTTGAAACTTCATGTGCATTCTGATTTGGACTATCAACTTCATCAAGGTCACTTCAGAATGCTCCTTGATCTTGTCCTCCCTATTTTTGTATAGCTTAGACTCATCAAATACCACATTCCTTGCCCTTAAAACCTGATTTGTTTTGAAATTCCAGAATCGATAATCAAGTTCATTTTGGCCATATCCAATAAAATAGACCTTCTCTGACTTGGAATCCAGCTTATCCCTCACTTCCTTTGACTTAAGGATATAGCTTGCACAACTAAATACCTAGTGATCATATGTTACCTTCTTTCCAGTCCACACCTCATGGGGCACCTTCATTTTCAGAGGAGCAGATGGACTCCTGTTGATCAAATAAGTTGCAGTACTTACTGCCTCTGCCCAAAATTCTTTTGGCAAACCAGAGTTTAATATCATGCTTCTAGCCCTCTCACACAATGTCTGATTCATTCTTTCAGCTATCCCATTCTGTTGAAGTGTCCCTGGTACTGTCCTTTGCATGATAATGCCATTCTCCACAAGAAATGACTTGAATTCCACACTATCATACTCCCCTCCATTGTCTGATCTCAACTTTTTGATCTTTACATCTGTTTGATTTTCAACTTCCAGCTTCCATTTCTTGAAAACAGAAAATACATCAGATTTTTTCTTGATACAGTAAAACCATACCTTCCTGATGTGATCATCAATGAATGTGACAAACTTTGACCCTCTATTTGAGCAAACAGAGGCTGGTCCCCACACATCAGTGTGCTGCACCAACTCCAGAATTCGTTGTCTAGGTTCTCTCCCTGTTTTAGAAAACTTGACAATCCTTTGTTTGCCAAAAATACACTTCTCACAAAATCGAAATTTACAGAATTTAGATTAGAAAATTTACCATCATTGTGCAGAGCCTTCAAACCCTTTTCTCCCAAGTGCCCCATCCTCTGATACCACTTGTCTGATTCCTATCCACGAACAGATCTGATCTCTCCTGATCAGATTCTCTCTACCTCACACGAGAATGGTGGCTCTCTCTATTCTCTATTTTCTCCTAAGTATCCCATCCTTTTGTGCCATAAATTTGCATCTAAATTTTCTTTTACAAAATTCAAATCATCCAAAGAAAAAACCAAGTAGAGTGTACCCGTCCTCTCTCCTTTTGCAACCACCAAAGAACCCTTAGCTACCTTCCATGTGTTCCTCACAAAGGTCACATGATAGCCTTCTCTATCTAGTTGACCCATTGAAATCAGCTGCTTCGTTAGAGCCGGAGTGTACCTAACCTCCTTGAGTTTCCACACCCCAAGTGAGGTTTTAATGTGCACCTCTCCTCTGCCCAACACATCTAGACTTGTTCCATCAACTAAATACACCTTCTTTGGCTCTGTTGAATAGTAATTCTTTCTGAAAGGTAGAGTGGAAAGATGCTCCTGAATCAAGCACCCAAGCATCCACTGTTGAGTCCAAACAACACATCAGTGCCTCTTCATCTGAATCTTCATAATAGGTCACTGAATCTACCTCCTCCCTCTTCATGAATTATTTTCTAAGAGCCTTACATTCTGACTTGAAATGACCTGACCCTTAAAATTACAATTCCATCACACCACTTTTTCTTTACTACCTGTTCTGGATTTAGACCTTACACTCGATTTCTTCCCTTTGGTTTTTGATCTTCCCCTTCATCTAGAATCTAGAACTGATGCAAATGAACGGCCAGAAGACAGATTTCTTCTCCTCATCTCTTCACCTAACAAGATATCTTTAACATCATCAAGTGTCATCTCTGTTTTTGGCATAGAAGTACTTACAGAGATAATTAAACTCGACCAAGATTCTAGAAGGGATGATAAAAGTGTCACTGCCTGGATTTTATCTGAAAAATCAATGTCCACTGCTGCTAACTTACCTAGAATTTTTGTGTACTGGTTTATGTGATCAGTAACGGATCCACCCTCCTTCAATGTCAGATTGAAGAACTGTCTCATCAGAAAATTTTGATTTGCTACAAATGGCTTCTCATATATCCCTTTGAGCCTTGCAATCAATCCTGATGCCGTTGTTTCTTTTGCACACGACAGTGCAATTGATTTTGCCAAGGTCAGTCGGACCATGCTAAAAGCAACAACATCTATCTCTTCCCAATCTTCTTCGCTCATTGTATCTGGTTTCTTTCCTTTCATAGACTTCACCAACTTCCAATATGTGAAATTTTTGTCATTGAACTTCTCTGTCCGCAGCTTGTTATCTCCTCCCATTTTCCAAGACCAGAATATGGACAGTTAAAAAATAGGTGTTGTATTGTTTCCTCCTCCATCCCACATAGTAGGCATGTGGTATGTATGTTGATTCCCCAACTCTGCAATCTAATCAATGTGCTTAGACTTTTGGTGTTTGATCAGATTCCTAAGTTTAAGGTTTACATTAGACCCTTAGGTCTAATGGTCTCTGAGAATGGTAGTGATAGCTTTGTGGTTTTGTTGTTACTGAAACACTCTATACATGAGTTAATTGTTTCCTTATTGTCAAGCATTGTCTTCCACATATAGAGTCTATAGTAGATCTTTCTATAATATTATCTATGTGCCTACCTTTTACATATTTAACCTTTCATCCATTTAGCAAAGATTGAATTGTTGGGGTTCCAACATTTTTCAGCCCTTTTCACTAATGTTGTGTTGTTGGTTGCAAAGAAATCTCTTACTCCTATTCCCCCTTCCCTCCTGGGGAGGGCCATTTTCTTCCAGCTACTGTTCTTTCTGCCATCCCAGATGAAATTATAGACCAGACTCTGGATCTTTTTAATGATTGATATGGGGAGGATGGTACCATTAGCCCAGTATTGGAATTTCCCCAAGAGTATCTAATTTACCAGTTGTGTCCTACCCGCATATGAGGGCATATGCCTTTCCATTTTGATAGCATTTGCTCAATAGGCTCTATTAATTTCCAACAGTCTGAGTGGGTTTTCTTACTCCCAGTTATAAGAAGTCTTAAGTAGCTAATTGGAAGCTCCTTAGTAGGGAAGTTGAGGATGCTATGTAGGGTTTGATCCCCAACACAAACTTTTGAGTAAGTAGCTGAACTTTTCTCTTGGTTTACCTCTAATCCAGAAAAGATTCTGAAGGTATTTAGTATTTCCTTGATATTACCTAGGGATTTTGGGTTTGCCTTGGTAAATATCAAGACGTCATCACAGGATCAAGGGGTAAAATAATTGACGGTATTATACAGAAGATGACAAAGGAGTTTACTCTGTGAGAGTTGGGGGAACTGAATTATTTTTTGGGGATTCAAGTCAAATAGTGTGAAGGAGGCTTGCACTTATCTCGGAATCAGAATCTTTGCAACCCTTGAGGAGTTGCGATTTAGAACATCTCAAGCCTTCAAGCACACCTATGGGAGATACTAGAGATTTCTATGGTGATGAGGTTGCTATCAGTGAGCACAGTGAATATAGGAGATTGATTGGATCTCTTAAATATCTCACTCTTACTAGACCTGATATTCAATTTGTTGTAAACAAATTTCTCAGTTTCTTGCTAAACAAGGTAAAACACATTGGGTGTCTTTGAAGAAGATCCTGTCTAAGGTATCTCTCTGGCACAAAGAGGCATGGAATTTGGCTAAGGATGGTATCAGATTTATCTCTAACTGCATACTTAGATGCAGATTGGGTTGGTAACTTAAGTGACAGAAAGAGTCAGACAGACTTCCTCATTCTGCTAGGGGGAGTTCTAGTTGCTTGGGCTTCAAATAAACAAGAAACTTTGTCTAGATCTTCAACTGAAGCAGAGTACGGGACAGTAGCCACATCTGTAGAGCATCTGGAGGCAGTGAGAGCTCTCCTTAATTGAGAATCACAGTTTCTCTCCCCATGAAGATGTATTGTGATAATCTGGGAGCCACATTCATTTCTAAGAATCAAGTATGTCATACTAAGATAAAGCGCACTGGATTAGATTTTCACTTCATCAGAGAGAGAACTAATGGATCACTCAAAGTAAAGCATATTTCAGGGGATCAGCAGCTTGCAGACATTCTAACCCAGCCATTGAGACCCAAGCTTTTTACTCATCTAAAACCCAAACTTGTGGGTTGTCTCCCACAAGTTTGAGGGGGAGTATTAGAATATCTTAAATTCATAATTAGCTAATCTTGTAATTAGTTATAGATTTACTTTTCTGTTAGTGATCCACTACCAAAGGCAGAGTTGAGATCTACCTTTTGTATTGCTTCCTGAGGTAATAAGAACAACCATGGTTATTTCGCCATTCCTATCATGTCATAGATTCAGAGCTCCCGCGATCATTCCTATTCATAGTCGATCGCGGGGGGGGGTAAATCGGAAGAACCGGTTCATCGAAGGATCCAATGGGTTCCGTAAACGACATCGGTACACCGCCCCTGATGGTCTAATGTTAATTGCGGTCCATCCGGCGATGGACCGTACCCAGTTTCAGGTGCGACGCACCTGAAACTGGCTGCCTGAATATATATATTTTATTTATCTTCAAAAATGAAAAATTACCAGAATACCCCTACCAGCTAATGGGTTTAAACCTTGATTCCCCTCTCATGGGCCTTCATTGGAACACATTAAGATAGCTGGGCTTACTTGGCACATCTGGTCAGAGAGGAATAGAAGGAAGCACACTCTCAGGTCTCCAAACTCCAAAGGTTTTGTTCTTGGACATAATTAAAGACTTCAATCTCTCCTTTAGACCTGAAATCTTTAAGGAAGACTGTGGTTCATAAATGGAGGAGATTACTATGCAGGTTTAGGAGACTAACCTCTAGCGGAAACACTTTTAGCTACTTGATCACTAAGGGCACATGCTATATGCTATATAGGAGTAGGTCAATGGTGTGCAGTTGCAGATGTAGGATTTGAACACAGGGATAGCAGAAATTTTTTTGGGTTACTACTACCCTACATTAGAAAAATGCATAGTTTTAAAAAGCAAAAAGCGCTCCCAATTTCCAGGGAGCGCTTTTTCAGCTTTGAGCGCTTTAGCGCGCTGAAAGCTAAAAAAGCGATAGTGGCAATTTTGTAAATATTTGCAATTTTTTCTAAAATTGCATATATACCCCTGAGATTGCATATATAATTGCAAATAATTTTTTATAGGGTTAATAATTGCAAATATACAGGACAGGTTGTATATAATTTTTTATATACAAGACAGCTTGTAACCTGTCCATCTAACCACCACCCACTATATACAGATTCTTATTCTCTCAGCAGGTTGTACGTACGGTTCTCCACTGCTGCGGTTCTCTTCTTCCACTGCAAGCGTGTCTAGGGTTTTCGATTCTATTCTTCCACTGTAAAATGACGACGAACTGAGCGTGCCAAGCAAAGTAATTTGAGTGATCCAATGTCACTGTTTTCAGGTGTTTAATCACGATGATTTTAGAGAAATTTGTCGGATTAGTGCCTGAATGGCTGAATTAGTGGCTCCACTCCCAGCACCATCGTCCTCCATTGCAGCGAAAATAAGAAAATCTGAAGAACGGATCTATGGGATAATCGAGGAGTTAAAACGAGAAAATATGCATCAATCAACAATCAGTAGAATAACTTATTCTCCATCTGCAGCTTACAGATCCTTCTCCTCCTCCCTTCTCCAAGCTTCTACTGCCCGGTGATGGGTAGAAACCCACTAACCCGACCCGACTACCCGCCCAAAAAAAGCGATTGGCGCTTAAAGCTAAAAAAGCGACGCTTTAAAAACTATGGGAAAATGTATATAGATTTTTTTTTAAATTGAACATGATGCCTCTACAATAATAATATTCCCTATAATTAATACAATTGTAAATAAAATTAAGACCATACAAGCAAAATACATATATAAATTGAGTTCAAATTAAAACCATACATTAACAATTTCTCCATTTCTCCATACAAACCATACAATTAAGTTCAAATTAAAAAATTCTCCATTTCAAAACGCCAATAGTTTAAAATAACTGTAAATAACAATAGGTAAACTGTAAATAATAATATTTTAAAAAGCTTTCAAAAATTTCAATCAACAAACAAACAGTAGAACTCAAAAAACCGATTACAATAAAATAAGAATGTAAAGTCCAACAAATGTAAAGTCCAAAACAGTAGAGACTCTACTTGGATTTTTATTTAAAATTTTATAACAACCCCCTTATAGTTACTGTTATTATTATTTTTAATAATCTTATAAAAATTAAAATCTAAAAAATAAGTATACTATACATTAAATTACCCAAAATTGAGGGGTAGCAAGTGCTACCCCCTCATTACTTTGTGGTACACCGCCCCTGATGGTGTGAGAAACCACTATACTTTTTATTTTCTCTTCTACTTTGTAATCCAGGGTAGCATGCCTCATTATTATTAATGAAAATATTTACTGTTTGCAAAAAAAAATAACGTAGACAAATAATAAAAGTAATGAGAAGATAAATAATGCTAGAATAAAATTAAAAAATGTGGTGAATAATGTATATACCTCTGGAATATTATGCAAAGCAATAGCCAGAGCCAAGTTAAGACCAACTCTAAGTCCCTACATAATAAGTTATTGGCAAACCAAATGGAAAGTATTATCTTGTTATAAAATATAAATCATTGAAATAAATAATTCCCATCATTAAACATTTAACATTGTGCAACAAAGCATTATTTTAATATTTTTGCTGTGAGAATTGAGATTCATGAAGCATGGCATCCTTTACAATACCAAATAGTGCATAATGTAATTGTACATTTCCAACAATTATAAGAAAAATATATGAAAAAACAGGTTGTCCAAAAAGAAGAAAAACAGTTAGATTGACTTCAGTGGTAAATGTGTGCTAAAGGCTCATCGACTAATCTCAAACAGTTAGTATGGCATTGCCCTTCTCATTTTATGAAAAAATAAATTGTTTAAAAAAATTGTTAAATGACTAATAACAAAAGCAGATATGATAACATATTAAATCCACATGAGAGATATTGTTCCAGAAAAAAGGCATGAACTAAAGAGTAATATATTCATATCAATTTCTTATAAAAAATCATGACAATTAAGTGTGAATGAGTACACTACCTTCATTGATCCGAGAAACACTGCCATTCCCTCGGGAAAATTATGCAAGCTTATTCCTAAAAGTGAATGACGCAACAGTTGAATGAAATACAGCATATTAAAGTAATATTATTTTTGGAAGTGACAGACTTGCTGGCAAACTATCATAACTTATAGATATTTTGCTGAGTTTAGTTACAAACGTGTAATTTTTTTACCGAATGGTCCTTTAGCTTTCTCTATAGAGTGGAATCACAATAGTATTACACTCATTCATAGTCCATAGTATTTTGATTTATCCATTCCTATTAAGCTATTTTAAAAAATTAAGTATAGTTTCATGTACATACAATAATACATCCAATGGGGTTCCTAATTGATGTAGGAGAAGACTCTGAATACTTGTAAGAGATTGAAGAAGAAGAGATGATCTTCTTCAAACAAGGTAGAAAGATCGAAACTTGGAATCCACCAAGGTTTCTAGATCTAGATTTAGAAAAATGGAAACTGTTTTTGCGAATAAAAGAAAGAACAAGAGAAAAAAGGAAGGTTGAGAATTACCTTGGTTTAGCACAAAATTCTATGATGATCTCCTCCTTGGGCCCATTCTATTTATCCTCACATCAAAGGTAATGGGCAGCCCATTTGATGTGAGT
The DNA here is from genome assembly GCA_001185155.1 of Zostera marina. Taxonomy (NCBI): domain Eukaryota; kingdom Viridiplantae; phylum Streptophyta; class Magnoliopsida; order Alismatales; family Zosteraceae; genus Zostera; species Zostera marina. Next base: position 10,989 of record LFYR01000931.1, on the reverse strand, counting down.
TTAATATTTCCTTAAGAGGAATATGACTTGGCTTGACCAAGGTCAAGCCAATTAGAATTCACACGTGCATGATTCCCTCCATCAAATATATTGTTGCTGTGATTTGTAGAATTAAATATGCTAGAATCTTCTACTGCATCAATTATAGATATTTTGCCGAGTTTAGTTACAAACGTGTAAATTTTTTACCGAATGGTCCTTTAGCTTTCTCTATAGAGTGAAATCACAATAGTATTACACTCATTCATAGTCCATAGTATTTTGATTTATCCATTCCTATTAAGCTATTTAAAAAAATTAAGTATAGTTTCATGTACATACAATAATACATTCAATGGGGTTCCTAATTGACCTGGAAAAAAATTCTCACATATATAGCGAACAAAAGAAAATTCGAAAAATAAAATAATTACCAATTGCTGTAATGATTCCACTAAAAAATACTTGGCTCCGGTGTTTATTCATTGGGTCACTTTCCGATTCATCGTCGTCATTCTGCGGTTTTAACAGGCAAATTTATTAAATGAGTAATGAATGAACAATGGAAGTTTACTCAAAAAAAAAATAGTGGTTCTATAAATTTAACTTTGAGACACCTTTTTTTTACTTGATTTGGAATTCGGAATAACTGTTGGTTCTGGAACGAAACTAACAATAAGAGCAAATGAAATGACTCCTGCAAAGAACTGCAAAAGATTTCAAATGAGAACAAATAATTAATTATCCATAAGCATGATGGGAATGGTATGTGAGTAATGTGACTGACTCAACCGTATCAAATGAGATGGTATATTACCCAAAGATTTCCCTTTAAGAATCCAATACTATTTATCGCATTATGTGCCAAATCAAAAAATGATATACTCAGCATGAGACCAGAAGCAAAACCCTGTGAAAGAATTATGAAGATATAAAGCAATAAAATATATGTAAATCTGGAATATGAAGAAAATAGAGTTTAGTATCTCAAAAATTAAGGTAATGGTATAGTTCTTGTCACCTGCAAAAGACCAAGTGCCTTTAGATTTGGAGTCGGATTCAAAACCACCAACAACGCACCTGTTTTAACTTTTAAGTTATCTCGCAGTCGTTATCAAGAACAGATCAGAATACAATATTTTTTAGTGAAAAATAAACAATGGTATTTCTCTCAAGTGTTAGCATACTCGACAGATCTCCTCTCCGGGAACAAACTAGGAACATTGTAAGACAGAAAGCTTAAGCCCACCTTTCCCCTACCGTCTGTGAGCCTTTCCTTGCTCACATTCATCTTATTTTACACATTGAGTCCAAGGAGTTCCCTCTCGGGTCCCTTTCTGTTTGGCGACCTCTCTTGCGGAAAGCTTGGAAGGCAGATGTTGAGTTTTATGCAATATTAGGGGTTATAAGTGATAATGGAGATTAGAAGACTATTTAATTGGTACCCTTATTAGGCCAATTATGAGTAATTAACTTGGAATAGGCACAAGTTAATAATACACTATATATACTAAACTTATAGTGTAGAAACCTTTAATATTCTATGTGTGTAATAGAATAGAAACCATCAATATCAAATCACCAAGTGGAAGTACACTATTCTTGGGTGGAACCACTATAAATATTGTGTGTTCTTATTTTCTATTTAGTTCTTGATTTCAGTAGAACAAATTTTTTGTGAGAAAGTGTGAGTGCCACCTCTCAACTTGTGGGAGAGAGTTTTATTTCCAGATCTGAATCTGGAAGAAAATAATTCGTTAGAGCTTTTGATGGTGATCTGATCGACGATCTGATCCATTGTTGCAAGAGAAGACGATCAGACAGATCTGGTGCAGTCAGCGTCCCAAAGCAGTCAGCGATCTGATCATCTGACCAGCGGCAGATCAGTGCAGTGCCGATCTGAATAGGGTGAGCAATTCAGTAAATTCTTTCTTGACAGTGTAGGGGTTCATTGGTAATCAAAAGGACAAGAGATGATGGCAAGCTAAGGATCGAGAAATTTGATGGCAAGGAGTTTATGTACTGGATGATGCAAATAGAGGACTATTTGTATCAAAGGAAGTTGTACAAGCCACTCAAAGGGATCAAACCCGATGACATGTCAGCTGAACAGTGGGAAGAGATGGACAGAAGTGCTCTAACAGTGATTCGACTAAGCCCGGCGACCTCCAGGCAGCTCCGGCCATCGTCAACCTAGGTATTTTTTGTCCCAAATTTTTTTCTCTATTTTTCCTATGTGTCCCTTATCTGTCCAGACCTATATCTCACTCCGGACAGCCATAAATCGCACTCCGGCAGGCTCTTAAAGAACAATTCGGCGAGCTCTTAAAGAACACTCCGGACAACAATTAATTCATCTCTGTCCAGCCACATTAAAATCACTCCGGGCAGCAATTTTACATTAGATTTTTGAAGGTAAAAATCTAAAATTTAAATTGTAAATTTATTTTACAATTTACATACCTAAAATCTAACTTAGATTGTTGGATTGTATTTATTTTTAAAATTTTCAGAAATGTCGGATGATGAAGAATACATTCCTCCATCAGATGAAGAACAAGTAGAGGAGAACGTAGTGAAGTGGCACCCTTCGTTTACAGAAGAGATCATTAATAGCAAGGCGAACCGACCAAAATCCGATGATCCCGGATGGAAATACGGTTTCATGGAAGATCGATCGAATCAAAACAATGTTTGATGTCTTCTATGTAACTTTCTTTCCAAGGGTGGAATAGGTCGGTTGAAGGGTCATCTTACGGGAGAAGACAAAAATTGTGTGAAATGTCCTAATGCCCCGAGATTTGTCTCAAGAGAAATTGCGGACTATGTTGCCAAGAAGAAATTAGCGGCCAACAAACGCAAGGGCAAGCTACCATTTGTTCCAGAGGTTGATATCGCCGATTTAGATGACCCTAGCAATGAGCGACCATTGAAGAAGAAGTTGTTGGTCTCTGGTTTCGTTTCATTGTCTCCAATCTCCTCCGTACTTGGTCCGTTACATCTAAAAAAAGGGGAAACTATTCATGATATCGTCCGGAAAAGGAAGATCGAGAAACAGAAATCAGTTTTCTCACTTGCGAAACGAGAAGATAAAGAAATGGTCGATCATATCTTCTCAGGTTGGATGTGCAAAGTTGCAATGCCATTCAATCAAGCCCAAGATATTGAATGCTTAGCGATTTGTGAACCCATTGGACGATATGGTCCGGCATACAGGCCTCCAAATATGCGACAGTTGCGAGAGTCTTGTCTAAAAAGACATGTGGGTGACATCGATGGGATGAGAGCTAGACACGAGATAAAGTGGAAGACCAATGGCTGTGCTTTATTGTCCTATGGATGGACGGACGCCAGAGGAAGAAACCTCATCAACTTCTTGGTGAATTCGACCGAAGGATCTTTTTATCTGTATTCCATAGACACGAGACATGAACGGAAGACAGCTTCTTACATTGTAATGATCAAGCAATGCAAGTCATCAGTCCGAGTAATGTGGTACAGATATGTACAGATAATGCAGCGAACTATGTTAGTGTCGGAGAAATATTGATGAACAAATACGACCATTTATTCTGGACACAGTGCGTAGCTCATTGCATGGATCTGATTTTGGAGGACATTGGGAAACTGGCCAAGTACAAGAAGACGATTGCTGGTGGTCGCAAGATAGCGACCTACATCTATGCCCATGGCGTTCTCCATAGTACTTTCTTGACCGCATCAGGTGGGAAAGAGTTGGTGAGATGCGGAGTCACAAGATTCGCAACTTCTTTTCTCACATTACAAAGTCTGAAAGAACAAAGGGAGAATTTGAAGAAGATTGATTGGCTCCCCTGGGCTAATGTGACTTGTGGAACTGAAGTTCAAAAATTAATCTGGAACAACTCTTTCTGGTTGAGCTTATATGAGTGTTTGGCCATTTCTGAACCGCTAGTGAGGTTGCTGAGAATAGTCGACCAAGACGAACAACCATGCATGGGACGAGTTCTGAATGACTTGAAGAGTGCAAGGAAACACACTAGAAATATGTTGGTAAACAAGAATCTTCCATTGCTAACCCAAATTGACAAGATCTTTGATAAGCGTTGGGAGAAGCATTTCAGCGAACCTATCTTTGGTGTCGGTGCCTTCCTCAACCCCAACGTTTTCTATCGACTATCAGAATCTGTTGATGAGTAAGTAATTGATATTTTTAATTTTCAATCTGAATTTTCAATAATTTATTCCTTTTAAATTGTAGTGACGAACGAAGTCTAGCTTCGGAATACGAATTAGACTTTCAAACTTGCTTGATGAAGATGGAGTTGGATAAAGATAAAAAATTAGAATTGTTGAACCACGCAATGACATACAAGGATAGGTTGGGACACTTCGGAATACCTTTAGCTGTGAAATCTTCATATTCAATGAACCCGGGTAAGAATGACGATGCAAGACTCATGAGTCATGGTTAAGTATAACTGTATAATACATTTATACTCGCTTAATGATTCATGATATGTTTTTTTACAGTTACTTGGTGGAATTCATTTGGTCTTAAGACCCTTAGCCTTAGTATGATAGCAAAGAGGATCTTAAGCCTCTGTGTAACAGCTTCAAGTTGCGAACGAAACTGGAACACATTTAGTCTCGTAAGTTCTAGTTCAATAGTTCAATGACTTATTGTTGAATAACGTTTCTTGATTTTGTTCAATTATTATTTAGATCCATACAAAGAGACACACTCGTCTTGAGGTCGAGCGAATGGGAAAGCTTGTCTACATTCACTACAACAAGCGATTGAATGAACGACAATTGCAACGCAAGCTAGATTGTCAAGACATAGACTCCATAGCAGCTGAAGACATAAACTATAACTCTGAATGGATAACAGACGAGGAAGGACCCACCAATGAGTGGGTTTATGGTGATGACGGTCTTACTTGGGTAGCCCTTGAAGATGCAATGGATGTCAATGAAACAGATGGTCCAACTACTAGACAATATAGTGGAGGAGGACCATCTCAAACATTTGGACAAGAGGCTGAATTTTCTGAGGAGGAAGAAGATGAGTTTTAGAAATTTCAGAATTTTTAAAAGTTTTAGAAATCTTATAAACTTTGTATTTACATTTTAAATTTTAGACTAATAGTCTATTACATTTACAGGTTTTAAACTTGATATATATATATTTTTAAATATTTCTGAAATTACAGGTATTTGTGCAAATATGTATAAGTTCAGGGTAATTTTTGCAAAATTTCCCATATTTCTAGACGAGCGCCTAGGCGTCGCCATGCGGTCACGGCCATCGTATGAACGCCTGAAAAAGCTTGGTTCTTCGTGACAACCGGAATTCCTTTCAATGCCATTAACAATCCAGCACTTCATGTATGGATTGAAAGTATTGGATGATATGGCCCGAACTATCGACCTTTCAGCATGTACATGCTCTGCAACAACTTACTTCAACGCCAAGTCAAAAGCATTGAAGAATTGAAAAAGAAACATGAGATCGCATGAAAGGAAGGAAGATGCACGATCATGTCCGATGGTTGGACTGATCGTCGACAGAGAAATGTCCTTAATTTTTGGTGAACTCTACTAAGGGAACATTCTATTTGCACTCGATAGATGCCTCTGCCAATGAGAAAACTGCAAATTTTATTGCAAAAGGTCTTGAAGATGCAATAGAGATTGTTGGCAAGGACAATGTGGTTCAGGTAAAATGTTTATTATTTGTAGTACTTCATTAATCATTTGTAGATCTTGAATATGATTTTCTATCATTTCAGATTTGCACTGACAATGCAAGCAACTATGTGGCGGCCGGAAAGATACTAATGGACAAGTATCATCACCTCTTTTGGACTCCATGTGCTGCTCATGTTCTCGACCTCTTACTTGAAGACATTGGAAAGCTACCTATGTACAAGGATGTTATTCGCAATGGTCGCAAGATTTCTACACACGTCTACCAGCGTACCACCCTACATTTTGCATGGCTGAAGCATAACAAGGGAATAAAGCTTATACGATGCGGAGTAACTAGGTTTGCGACAAATTTTCTTACTCTCGAGAGTTTATTTGAAAGCAAATCCAAGTTGAGGAGTTTTGATTGGGAAAAGTGGCTAAAAAAGGTCATGGGTTAAATGTTTGTGATTTGATAATCAACACCCGGTTTTGGATAACTCTTGAGGATTTGCTTCGAGCTTCACAACCCATTTTGGTTGTTTTGAGGATGGTTGATGGTAACACAAAACCGACTATGCCATATCTAGTTGGTGCGTTCGAAGCTGCTAGATGTGCTGTGAAAACCAATTTCGACGATGATGAAAATAAATATAAACCAATTTGGAATCTGATGGACAAGCAGTGGGCAAAACATTACCAATCACCTCTTGTGAAGGCTGGTGGCTTCCTAAATCCTAAGGTGTTTTACAACTTGCAAAGGTATGATTTGCCTTATAATTTTCAGAATTGACAAAGTGATACTTGATAATTGATACTTCCAATTTTGATTGAATTGTAGGTCTAATCCAGAATTGGCCATCACTTGTCAAGAAGCATTTGAAGATTGTGTGGCACGCATGATCCCAGATGTGCAAAACGAACTAAGGTAGTGTAGTGGTGGATTCAAGCCTCTACATCAACAAATCCGGAAGATTTTCTTCCGAAGTGGCTGAGCTAGCAATTGAGGATTTAGAGCCTAGTATCATTTTAGTAAATAAAAATTGTAATTCAATCTGAATTTCAATGATCTTATGCGTTTTCTGAATTTAGTTCGATGGTGGGAACATTTTGGATCAAGAACTCCTGAATTAAGGAACTATGCCATGAGGATAATCGGACTTTGTTGTTCCGCGTCCAGTTGTGAGAGGAACTGGAGTACGTTTGAGCATGTGAGTATTATCCTCATTAGTATGAATTTCTTAAATTCAATTGATCTACAATTCTTAATTTTGCATTCCCCAATTGCAATTTCATACCAAGAGACGTAATCGATTGAAAATCGAACGACTAGATGATCTGGTGTTTGTGAATTATAATAAAAAACTTGAGGAATGATTACAAAGAAATATAATGCTTGAGGAAGATGGCAAGGGAAAGTTCGACCCCATCCGTCTAGAAGAATTAAATCTTACAAGTGAATGGATGACAAATATTGAAGGAGAATCTGAGGAGTTTGTATACACTGAGGAAGGTTTGACATGGAGCATGGTAGAGGAGGCAGCCGGAACAGAAGAGCATCCCGGGCCTTCTACGAGGAGTGGCCAAGCAAGACCATTCACTACTCAAGCTCCTCTTTCTGCTGAAGTTTGTGAAAGATTTCGACGAACCTACCAAAGAAGTAAAAGAAGGATGCAACCTCAAATGCTAGAGGAAATTGAAGAAGAAGAATAGATTTGCATCTATAAGAAATTTAGAGTTTTGGACTATTATTTTGACTCCTAAAACTTAATATTTAGGAATATTTTGAATTCTAAAATTAATGATTACACTTGATCACTACTTTTTAGTTAAGTATGATATTCACTATTACTTTATAATACAAGGTTTTCTATGCGTCTATGCGTTCATGCGATGACATATTAAGCATATAAGTATATACGTGCATATACGCTCATATACGTAAATATGCGACATGTTATATTTATATGTATTTCTTAATATTACCACTAATATTTTCATAATATATGAATAATATAATATAATACAGTAACTCGGTAAGAATATATTTTAGTATTCTTACTGTAAAAAAAAATAGCTGCATGTGGAGGCGTGGAGCAGCACCATCCACATGTAAGTATTTTAGTCTCACATCACATGTGAGTAAATATTCACACAGCTTGCTCATTTCTTTTTACTTCTATTGTTATTTCTATTCTCTATTTTGTAAACTTGGCATTAGCCTTATTCTAATGAAATTTAATTGCTTCAAAAAAAAAATTTCTACTGATAAATAATAAATAATTTCTCACAACACCATCTCGATGTGAGTGACTGATCCAATCCACATGTGAGTAAGAATATTTTAATATTCTTTATCATAAATGCCAACCAACGGTAAGAATAAATGTTACGTTTTTTCTTACCGATTTTTTCAAACGCATACAACATGTATGCGAGATCTGGAAAACCGCATACTCGTTTATGCGGCGCATAAACGTCGCATAGAAAACCATGTTATAATATACTGAATATATAAAAAAAATAAAATACACTTGGCGCTATGTAGGCGAGATAGCGCGCTATCTCCCCATAGCGCCAAGTGTCGCGCTATGGAAAATAAGGCATACGAGCATGCCCGAAAGCTCCAATGAAGATTAGAGAGGAGATCTTGAAGGTTTTGCAAGACAAAGTCATCTCGAAGCAACCATCGAACGTCGATATCGAGCTACTACCAACGGATCCAATTAAAAGAAAAATTGCATTAAGTAGTACAAGTTCAACTTCATCGACAGCAATGAAGAAAACAGTAGACTTTGGTTTGAAGAAGGTCGGTCCTTTAGGTTTGTCGAAAGACGAAACACTTCACGATATAATCAGGCAACGACAAACAAAACGCTTCCGTCAAACCACGTTAGTCGATCATATGAAAAAAGCAGGAGAGGGAATTGTTCCATCAATATGGAGGCAAATTCTTCTTCACCAGTGGGTGTTCCTTTCAATGTCGCTCTTAATCCTGAATCATTGGTAGTATTTCAAATTCTATTTTTTTTTTTAATTTGAAAGTACTTACCTAAGTTTATTTCCAGGCATGGGTGAACGGTATTGGACGGTATGGTCCAGGGTACACTCCTCCAACACCAGAACAAATTGTTGGAGGGATACCAAAGAAGTTTGAAACATTCATGAAATACGAAGGGCTCATGAGATCAAATGGGATAAGCAGGGTTGTACTCTGGTGTCCGATGATTGGACTGATCGTAGAGTAAGATCTGAGATGTATCATCAACTACTTGGTAAATTCTAAGGAAGAAACTTTTTACCTTTAATCCGTTGATTGCACCTCCGACATGAAGACGGAGGAGTTCATAGCAAAAGGATTAAAAGAAGTAATTGAAAAAATTGGTAGCAATAAGATTGTCCAAGTGTGCAGGATCAAGGTTCCGGATGCACCTCTGCGCGATGCGCCACCACCTGGAGCACTTGAGCATATGCACGCAGATGCACCAGTGGCATTTTCGTAAATATATATAAAACTAAAGGAAATTCATATTTTTTTATATATATCTAAACTATGTCAATTAAATTTTTAGTTAAAAATATATTGGATAGAAAAATTATTAAAATACATATATTTGTTACTTATTATAACACTCTATAATTCATTGTAACACGAAGGTTTAAAAACCGGTTAACCGGCTAGGGTTTCTTTAAACTTATAAAAGAGAGACTTTGAGAGACTTTTATAAAAAGAAAATAATAAATAACCCAAGAGGCTTTTAAAAAATAATAACGTAATGGGCTGGGCCTTCTTTAATACATTTATAACATCAAAAATACTCTATAATAATAATTTATTTAACTATACTTTTTTAATCTCACATCGATAGAATTCAAAAAACACAAAGAAGGTTGGTCTATAAATAAAGATTCATTTTGTTTAAAACAAATATAAAGTCGGGAGAAGCTTATATTAAAAATAATATAGCTCTTTTCATGGACCAATATATAAATTTTTGGCATAAAAATTTATAAGGTTTTAAAATAAATTTTTTTTTAGCCTTTTTTTAAATTAAAACAGGCCTGGATCCGGGTCGGATTTTACTCGGGTGCATCTCCCTTCAAGGTCGCATCCGCGCTTATGCGCGCGCATCCGGAACCTTGGCATGGATAATGCATCGAACTACGTTATGGTTGGACGTATGTTGATGGAGAAATATCCGCATATGTTTTGGACCCCATGTGTTGCCCATGTCTTGGACCTATTACTTAAGGACATCGGAAGGTAATTTATATTTTTATTTTCCAAATTCACACTTAGATATTTAGAATTCAGAGTTACTTATATTTCAAATTCTATTTTTTGTAGAATACCTCGTTATAAAGAAACGATCCAAAGTGCGAAGAAGATCACTAGTTTCATGACTTTCATCCATTCCATCTCTACTATGCGTGCGGAATGGCTGAAGTTGAATGGTAGAGAACTTATTCGATGCGGAGTGACTCGTTTCGCAACGGCTTTCCTCACCCTTCAAAGTATCAAAAGTGTCAAAGATAATTTGAGAAAATTTGATTGGTCCAATTGAGCGAGCTTGGATGTGGCCGATACAGTCCTTAATGTACGTTTTTGGTTGATAATCGATCAAATACTTTTATCGTCAGAACCTATTCTGAAAGTATTAGTAATAATAAATAATGCTATTTGTTTTCATTTGTTTGTAATTACGTTTTAGTCCTTATAATACTAATTGTAATTAGTTAGTGTAGATTAGATCTGAACTGAATTCAGTTAAGATCTAATCTTAAACTCAATTGTATATAAACACATCTAATATATGTTTAGAGAGGTCGATCACTTGATTCCCCCATTTTCTATATCTTCTAGTTTCACTCATATGGTATCAGTCGCCTGTTGAGATCTTGGGAGAATTCTCTGTTAAGATCGATCGAGTGTTCTCTGTTTTTTTCATTCAGAATTGGAATTTCCGCATCCAAACATGGCAATGAACAGAGAATTGGAGGAGACGACGCAAGTTCTTGGTGATGATCATCAAACAAAGGTCATCATAATCAAGAATTTGAAGACCATTTCTCTGGACCGCAGCAACTATTATGCTTGGCGGATACAATTTGCAGCACACGTAGCGGGGAATGAGCTAGATCAATACCTCACTGGGAAGGTTGTGCTGAACTCTGCAGTGACGATAAGGCAAGACAAATTGAATCTAGCCTGGATTATATCATCGTTGTCGGCACCGATTCTATCGGTGGTAGAAAATTGTGCAACTGCACATGAGGCTTGGAAGAGGTTACAGATGGAGTTTGCATCCAACTCAAGGTCAAGAGTCCTAAGCATACGCC
>LFYR01000930.1:141690-203794 GCA_001185155.1 Zostera marina | reverse complement strand
TAGTGAAACCGTAGATGGCTTCCTTACAGGGAGATAGTTCCTCCCTTTTAAGGCCCATCTTGGTAAAAGTATCCATGTAGAGGATATCCGCAGAGCTGCCGCTGTCGACAATCATCCTCTCGACTCGGGAATTAGGCCCGATGTCTGCTTGGATCACGAGTGGATCCTCGTGAGGTTGCAAGACATCGTCCAGGTCCTCTTCGAAGAAGTATATTGACTTCTCCTCGCGGACCCGCTTTCCGTTGTCTCGAGGTGTTGATTGTGACATCAGCACCTTTCGGGAGTACCCCCTATTCTGGCCAACGGATCCACCACCAAATCTCATATTGATGGTCTTCCGCTGGCGGTTCTCGCTGTTGTCGTTATCTGGCGAAGGAGAGCGTGGACGCTTCCCCTTTGGGTCAGATTTGCAGTTGTCCCGTCCTCGGGATTTCTTGACAAAGTTACCAAGTCGAAGATGGGCTATGACGAAGTTGCCAAGTCGAAGATGTTTGGTTGCCACTGACGGGGGGGGTACTGGATTTAGGGTGTGAGCTATGACTCTGGTGGTCATAACTGCTACCCGGAGACTCCTCGCTGTATCGAAGAAGAGTAGTCGAAGTTTCGGATTGGGAACTTGTATCCTCGTATGCATCTTCTTTAGCATAGCGAGGTTTCTTCCGGCTGGACGGCTCGAGTTCGTCCAGCTTGTCATTGTTCTCCTCTTCTATCTCAATATACGATTGAGCTCGTTGGAAGAGGTCGGGCAGGGTCTCCACTTTATGGAGCATCAAATTCCGGGCCAAAGGGGAGAAGGGTACCAACCCTCTCACGTATCCTGCTATGGCCAGACTTGGGATTAGATCGTTCACTTCTGTCATCATCGAAGTGAACTTAATCGTGTAATCCCTCAGACACAGCTTGTTCTGTCGTAGTGCCAGTAGTGCGTTGGCACTGTGTTTTATTCTGATCATCCCCACATGTTGGGCGATGAACTTGGAAGAGAGGTCCGTGAAGCTGGAGACTGAGCCAGCCGGCAGACCGGAAAACCACCGATATGCGTTGCCTTTCAGAGTGCCTGGGAAGGCCCGACACAACAACCCGTTATCGGTAGTTTGCGGCTCCAAGATATTCAGATAGAGGTTAACATGATCCTCAGGATCTGTCGTTCCATCGTATAAGTTTATCTTGGGACACCGCCAAGATTGCGGAAAAGGTTTTCTCAGGAGGTCCCTATGAAAGGGTGCCCTTCCTATTCTGAGAAGATCATGTGGGTCCCTTAGGTCATGCTTGTCTTTACGAAGCATTTCCATGATTACCCTATTCATGAGTGTGGCATCGTAATCCGCACGAGTCGTGGAACTCGAAGGTACACCCGAGTGAATCCGACCGTGGCGATGGATTTTCGTTTCGGTAAAAGAGCTGGGCTATAAGTGGTCTTATTCAGCCAAAGCGATGAATGAAGACGATGATCGAATGGGCGAGTTTGCCCCAAGATAGGCGAGTTTGCCCCTTGATAGGCGAGTTTGCCCAAGATAGGCGATTTTTGCTTGGGAAAAATCGAACCTATGCGAAGACGCAAGTTCCAGAGCAAAGGATGACTTGACCAAGCTTGTTCAAAAAATAAAGAAATAAGTCGGCGAGTTAGGGGAAAACTCGGCGACTTTAGATTTCGAGGTGTTTTTCGAACAAGGTCGTGGAAAGCACTCTTAGCTAGCAGACGATATTCCGGATCGGGCGATTCTCAAGGCTATGTCGGCGATTTAAGAATAAATCGGACCTTAACCGAGAATCGGACGATCTAAGTCGGCGATTTTTTGACGAACTCTTGGGAGAGCTCGAGCCGGATTTTTAAAAAATCGCGATTACGACGGGATACCGATGGTTCGGTAGTCCCACAGACGGCGCCAACTGATGAAGCACTGAATCTGCTACCAGGGCTCGCGGTGGTGCGAGGTTGATGCCGGAGGCTTTGGAGTCCACGACGCACGCTCTACGTCAAAATACCTGCAAGTGAAACTAGGCGATTCTAATGAGACTCGCCGAGTTTCGTAGTGTAGTGCTCTGGTGTGAGGGTGGAACTTGAATCGTGCCTTTGAGTGTCCCCTTGAGACCCCTTTTATAGGGTCTCGGAGGGTGCACTCATCGGCGGAGATCGCTCCTATGGTCATATATGGTAACATTTATGACGTTGGCTGCCGCCGAGTAACGGTCGTAAGTCGCCGATTCAGGTATGGAAGTCGCCTAGTTAAGGGCTAACTCGGCGAGTTTCTAGGGCCAAGATGTGCAGTCTACCATACTGCCGATCTTGCCTTAACTCGGCGAGTTATCCTGTATGTCGGCGACTTGGTAGTCCAATCGGGCGACTTACGGGCTAACTCGACGATCTGGACGAAGAACGATGTTCCGCACCGTGGGAGCTCTCCGGGGGTCCTGCCATAGCGACGGAGCCCTAGTCCTTGTTGAGAGGCTTGATGGGTAGTGACTGGTGTAATCAGGCATGTCTCACCAGTACTCCCCCCTGAAGAGAGCACAAGAAACATGGTGTATCACCAGCTCGACAAACCACGGGTGAGTTCGCCTGCAAAGAACCACAAATCACAAAATATGTGGAAACTATGGTAGAACTCACCAAACAATTCGCTGAGTTTAAAATCGAGCAAATTCCTCGAACTCAGAACATACCCGCCGACGCTCTAGCAAGGCTAGCATCGGCCTGGGAGGGAGGCCAGCGTGAAATCTTGGTAGACTCTGTACTCCAGCCCTCGTGCCAGGTATTGAATGTCACATCCGACCCCTCGGAGGATTGGAGACAACCAATACTGGCATTCATTCAAAGTGGTGTACTTCCTGACAATAGGGGTGAGGCCAAAAAGTTATAACACAAAGCAGCCAAGTACTGCGAAGTCGGAGGGGTACTTTACAAAAAGTCCTTCGACAGCCCGTTGTTACGTTGTTTGGCCAAACCCGATACGGTTAAGGTCACCAAGGAAGTACACGAAGGCTCGTGCGAACTCCATGAGGGAGGAAGTGCACTAGCCTTCAAAATCATACGGCTGGGGTACTATTGGCCCACGCTATGGTTAGAGGCTCGCACTTACGTCCGCAAGTGCCGAGCATGTCAGTTGCATAGCCCAATGCAACAAAAAACCATCCGCGAACATGACTCCGATCTTGAGCTCGATCCCATTTGCAAGGTGGGGACTGGATATCGTAGGACCATTCCCACCCTCGACACCCCAAGCTCGATTCATTTTTGTGGCAGTTGATTACTTCACAAAATGGGTCGAGGCTCAGGCTGTAGCAAAGATCACTCAGGATGCGACAGTCAAATTCGTATATCGCTCCATAGTGTGCCGATTCGGAGTTCCCCAACACATTGTCACAGACAATGGTACCCAATTCACAGGGGGGAAATTTTCGAGAATGTGCGAGGACCTGGGTACAAAACTCCACTTTGCTTCCGTTTACCGACCACAGGCAAACGGACAAGTGGAGGTAACCAACAAGGCCATCGTACAAGGGCTCAAAAAGAAAATTGAATCGGCAAAAGGGGTCTGGGCGGATAAGTTGTGCGAAATTCTATGGGTATATCGCACAACTAGTAAAAATCCCACAGGAAACACCCCCTTCGCTATGACATATGGAGTAGAGGCTGTCGCACCAATCGAGATGAGTATACCAACATACAGGGTCTCGAAGTACGACGAGCAAAACAATGACCAAAACCTAGCAACAGAACTAGAGTTGAGGGATGAAACCCGCGACGAGGCAGACCTGCGGAATGAATCGTACAAGGCCAGCGTACCACAATCGCCAAGTACGCAAAAAAGTGTTTCTGCCGGGAACCTTCGTCACGCGGAAGGCTAGCATCACTGAAAGGAATAGACCAAGGAATAAGTTATCATCCAACTTCGAGGGTCCCTACATCGTCGAAGAGGAGATAAGGCCAGGAACTTATCGCTTACGGCGACAGGATGGAACAATGGTTCCAAACACCTGGCACGCAGACAACATGCAACAATACTACGCTTAGTATTGATCCTCCCATTCCTTAGGTCCTTTCAGTGTATAGAAAAATAAAATAGTTAGATTTTATTTTCAAATGTATGTTTTTCTCTTTTTTAATAAAAAGTTATATCTCTAAGTTCCTTCCTGTTTACGACTCTACCCTAAATAGAAAATCTATTTTGTCGCTCCGGCCCTAATAGATTAGAAATTGTTTTGTCGCTATGGCCTTAACAATTCAACCTCATCCTGTCGCTATGGCCTCGATGAAGATTCAAATCACTCTGTCGCTTTGGCCAGAGGTGAACTACAAGGGTATAAAGAGTCCCAGGAACATATAGAGAACACACGAACAAAACTCTAGAAAGTTTATACACCACTCACGGTTAGGGTTTTTAAACTCTCGCTAGTCTATTTTGTCGCTTTGGCCTCAATAGATTAGAAATCGTTTTGTCGCTATGACCATAACGATCCAACCTCATCTTGTCGCTATGACCTCGATGAAGGTAAAAAATCACTCCGTCGCTACGGCCGGAGTGAAACTACAATACAATTCTAGAGTCTTAAGGTTTATAGAAAATCATATCAACATCACGATATTTTTGTTATCTTTTCGATATTTTTGTTATCTTTTGTTCAACTTGTCAGTTTAATCGATATTGCGAGTTTTTATTAGTTGTGAAGTTTAATTTATTTTCGCGAATTTGACCGTAGACTGAGCTACGATTCGTACAACCAAGTCTATGCCCAGAGTGGCTAGCGATAGGGTTAGTCTAATTTACGTCCAGAGCGGCTAAATTACGACTCGCGAATCTAGTTTCGGGTCTTAGTTACAATTCAAAAGAGTAAAGTAAATTAACAATTAATAAGAAAGCAAAAACGATTCATTAAGTTCAACAAAAAAGATTACAAAAGTGATAACAAGATTATAAAATAAATCTAAGGACTAAGAAGATCTATTCTTGAGCAGCTTCGTCCTTCATCTTGTCCAAAGCATCCTTGTTCTTCTCCAGTTCCTCAGGATGCTGCTCTACCCATGCCATTATGTTCGTAATGTAGTCAGGGGGTAGAGCGGGAAACACGGAAGGACCAAAGAAGATGAGCTCTTGAAGTTGGTCGGATTGGTATCGCACGTCCAACTCCAATCCTTCAGCTTTCCCGGAGAGTGCAGACTTGTCCTTCTTAAGCGCCAAGATTTCCTCTTCTGCACTAGCCAGCTCACTCTTCAGCCCAGTAGTCTCTCCTTGGTATTGGGCGACTTGCTTTCTCAAATCTGCTATGGTAGCCTCAAGTGAGACTACGCGCCCAATCTCACCAGCTAGCTGATCTTTTAAACCCTCAACTTCTTTAGTACGGTCAGCAGTGGTGGCTTTCAGCTCCTTGCGAAGTCCCAATATCTTTGCGACATATTCATCTATCTCTTTCTGCTTGGACTCGATCGTCTTGTCCTTCTTTGGCAGAATATTGTCACGCAGGTTCTCCCATCCGAGCCTTCACGTTCTTCAGCTTGTCCAGGGCCTTCTCGCTCTCCTTGAACTTTGTGTCAAGCTGATTATATCTCTCTTGAATCTTCTCAACATCATGGATGGAGTCGGCACTGTAGCACGCATGTGCCATGTAGCAAGTGGCAGTCATATGCTTAAGTAGCTCGTTCCGACACTACCGCCCGGACTGGCCCATCAGGAGTGACATCGCTTCCTTCCTAGTCTCAGGATCAGCATTGAAATCAGGAAGCGACACACTAGAAGTATAGGGCTGGTAACCAGTAGGGGGTGGCTGCGCAAAGCGAGAACTTGATCCCTTCTCGAAGGTCCGACAAGGCTCAGCACGTTTGCTCTTCTTCCTAAATCGAATGAGCTTGCCCTCTCGGAACCGCTTGCACATGTAGAGAGGAGCGGCGTCAAAGTATAAAAGCGATCGCTTTTTTCCGCCCTCCAGCTCCTTCTCTGTTGGTGGTTGTTGAGCTTCTTCCACGTCCTCAAAAGTAAAGTCTTCCCTTTGACAAAGGGCAAAGGGAACACCGCGCGGCACGGAGTATTCAGTCAGGGTCCGCGCTATCCGATCAGAGGCTTCGATATCCCTCGTAGTCAACCCAATCGAAGCATTCATATGCACTCGATGGGGATCATTCCACGCTTCCCGACTCCCGGGAAGAAACTCAGAAGTGATAAAGAAGAATTCCTTCTTCCAGTTGCATCCAAAGTTCGTCGGCAGTTTATCGACGATATTCTTGTCAAAGTGACGTCGCGTAAACCCAACGCGACCAGATCCTGATTTTTCTTTCACAAGCTTGTAGTAGTGAAGGAACAAGCTTGCGGTTGCATTAATCCTCAGGCCCCAACAAATGTTCAAGAAACCACGTAGGATCACGAAGAATCCCGCTGGGAGCTGCGACAGGGACACTTCAAAAGTAAGTAGCACCTCACTAATTATCTCCGGAATCGGTAATTCAGAGAAGTGCTTGAAGTAGATCCGTGGAATAGCCTGGAATCCCGGGGGTGGAAGATTCGCAGGCTGGTAACGCGATATATAGAGTCGCAAATGCCCAGAGAGTTGAACCCCCAATAACAAGCCTCGAGCGTTGCTCGCGTTAAGGTTGGAGGGGGGGTTCAGTCCATCAGAACCATCCAAGGTTGCATGAGTCATGACTTGCTCAAATTCGCCGTCCCCGGAGCGGCCTATTGGGAGCAACCTTGGTTCGCCATTCACGGCGACTTCACAGTGAGCGAACCCAGATGGGTTCAAAGCTCCAATATACGTATCCAAATCGAGGTCCGGATCTCGATTGGAATCCAAGTCCACGGGAGGTGGCGGAGTTCTTTCAACAGAGCGCCGGCTCGCTCTACGGCGTGGGTTGGGAGCACCACGGTCAACACGCAACGCCCCTTCAAAATTTACATTAAGAGGCGGGGGGACCCCCTTATCTTGTTCGGGCACATAGACTTTGCCCTTGCCAGTGGTGCGTCGTCTTTTACGTCTAAGAGAGCCATCACCCAAAGATGACTCCCGGTGCGGGTTCAGTCCCGACACAATATGACCTTCCGCGTTCACGACCAACGGAGCGGTGTGGCGCGCTGAAGAGTCATCAATCTCCATGGGAGTCGCCGACTCAGGCCCTCGAGTCACCGATCCAATGAGAAGGATCGACGAGTCACGGCCAGCAGTCGCCGACCCAGTGGCACTCGAGCCATGCCTTCTCCGCTTGAAAGATCTTCCCTTTACGGGCCCAGTCTGTGTCGCCGACACAGAGGACCCGGGAATCTCTCCCAGCTCAAGAGTACCCTCAGGCACGACTACAAGGGTCCTGCACTGTGTCGCCGACTCCGCAAGGGGAATCGCCGACACTGGCGAAGCGCCAAGAAGTTCGTGCACAGAGACACTCATGTCCATATCAGAAGGTGGAACTACCGGAGTCGTCGACTCAACCCCTCTGTCAGGAGAGGGAATCAGCGACTCTACGGTGTTCAGCACCTCGTCTAGACCAGCGGTCATCTCAGCAACAAAGGCTGACGTTTCAGATTCATTTAGAAAGTGGGAATCGGGGGAAGACATGGTGTGAGTCGTCGATCCAAAAAAATGAAACTCGGGAATCGGCGACAGGAAAAACTAGGGTTTTAGGCGATTGAGAAGGGGAAAAGTGTTGTGAGGTTTTGGGGAGCTAGAACTCTCCACTATTTATAGCCCCTGGGAAAATTGCAAAAACCCCCTAGAAAATCCGAAATTTACAAAATTTGAGATCGGGAATTGATCTCCAAATCCCCCGTATCACGCCACTGTCGCCGACTCCACAAAGTAGTCGCCGCCGACTCCTAACATAATCTCGCAGTACTGTGAGATACATTTCCTTATTTGGAGATTTTGCATATATTTCTCGTATATTCTCCAAATATCTCAAGGATCTCCTAAAAAGATCCGGCGGTTACGCTAGGAGTCGCCGACTCACAGGGGTAAAAAGCAAAATGCCCCCTGCAGTTACCCAGACCATAGGTGTCGCCGACTGGTGGCCTCCAGTCGCCGACTCCGGGTAAAATAACAGAAAAACTGCCCCAAGTGCATGTTTTCAAGGGGGAGCATCAGAAGCTTTCCCGACACTTCTGTCGCTTCGGCCATAACTCGTCAAAATTCAAGGGGGGAGTATCACAAGCTCTCCCGACACTTCTGACGCTTCGGCCAGAAGTCGTCACACCTCAGGAGGGAGTATCACAAGCTCTCTCCATCGTTAGGGTTCCAAATTGCAAGGCAACCCTCGAGTGTCGAATATTTCTGATTCGTCGTCTACTCTATCTCTAGTAACTCTGCGTTAATCTGGAGGTATAAATTATCCGTAAATTTAACCGTAGGCTGAGCTACGATTCGTACGATCAAGTCTACGCCCAGAGTGGCTAGCGATAGGGTTAGCAGAGTCTAATTTACGTCCAGAGCGGCTAAATTACGACTTGTGAATCTAGTTTTGGGCCTTAGTTACAATTT
The DNA here is from genome assembly GCA_001185155.1 of Zostera marina. Taxonomy (NCBI): domain Eukaryota; kingdom Viridiplantae; phylum Streptophyta; class Magnoliopsida; order Alismatales; family Zosteraceae; genus Zostera; species Zostera marina. The sequence goes on along the minus strand of LFYR01000930.1, from coordinate 195,337 downwards.
AAAGGGTAATTTATATGAAAGATTAGCAAAGGAAAAACAATAGATAGCTCACCGACAGTCACGTACTTCGAAAAACACTCATCCCAAAAGTTTGTGTGTCGCAAAGGCACAATCTTCGGGGGGGAGCATCACAAGCTCTCCCGACACTTCTGTCGCTTCGGCCAGAAGTCGTCAAAGTTTAAGGGGGAGTATCATAAGCTTTCCCGGCACTTCTGTCGCTTCGGCCAGAAGTCGTCAAAATCCGAAGGGGAGTATCACAAGCTCTCCCGACACTTCTGTCGCTCCGGCCAGAAATCGTCAAATTTCGGAGGGAGTATCACAAGCTCTCCCGACACTTCTGTCGCTTCGGCCAGAAGTCGTCAAAAATTTGAGCACGGTAAAATCTGTCGCTTCGGCCAGATTTACCAACGAAAGGTAAATCGCACGGTAAATTCAATAATAAATAAAATATGCGTTTTGGACTAATCTAGTTGTTTTGCAGAGTATTTTCCTTTTTTGCAGGTAAGATTCCGCAGTCCGGGCTAGGATCGGATTCTGATAGTGAATCTGTAGCCTTGACCGGAATCAGATTTTAATAGTAAATCAGCAGGTTCTGTATCCGAGGCGAGAATCGGATTCTGATAGTGAATCTGTAGCCTTGGTCAGAATTAGACTCTGATAGTGAGTCGATCTATTTCGTCGCTTCGGCCTTGATAGACCAGAGGTCATTTTGACGCTTCGGCCTTAATGATCTCAAGGGGGGAGTATCACAAGCTCTCCCCGACACTTCTGTCGTTTCGGCCAGAAGTCGTCGAACTTGGGGGGAGTATCATAAGCTCTTCCCGACACTTCTGTCGCTTCGGCCAGAAGCTGTCACATTATGAGCATGATAGATCTGTCGCTTCGGCCAGATCAATCAAGGATTTATTGAGCATAAGGAGGAGCAGCCCCGCACGGCAAGGTCAGTAAATCAATAAATATATCCTTTAGACTGATACAGTTGTTTTGCAGGTTATTTTTGTTTTGCAGGAATGATTCTGTCGCTTTGACTTTAATGGACCAAGAATTATTTTGTCGCTTCGGCCTCAATAATTCTTCTATCTTGTCGCTTTGGCCTTGATAGACTTGGAGATCATTTTGTCGCTTTGGCCTTAATGATCTCGACCCACCTTGTCGCTTTGGCCTTGGTGGGGTAACCGTCGTTGCAGACGTAAAGTCGTTCTTGATCAGGGTAGACTATAAACATCAGTTCTGATAGTGAACTAGATCATGTCGCTTTGGCTAGGATCCACGCATTCTGTCGCTTCGGTCAGAATCAGACTCTGATAGTGAGTCGGTCCATTTTGTCGCTTTGGCCTTAATGGACGGGAATTATTTTGTCGCTTTGGCCTTAATAATCTCCTCTCATCTTGTCGCTTTGGTCTTGATGCAGAAAAAGTCGCTCCTGATCAGAGTTGAACTATAAACACGTAGTTCCATTGGCCTGGAACTAGATTCTGATAGTGAATCAATCCATCTGATAGTGTATGGATAACGGAGTCATTGTGTCGTTGTGGCCGCAATGATTCGATCCCATCTTGTCACTTTGGCCTTGATGCGGATCACCTTGCTTGGGGGGGATACTGGCGGTACACACATGTCTCCTATGCTCTCTTCAGGGGGGAGTACTGGTGAGACATGTCTGATTACGTCAGTCACTCCCAGCAACGCCCTTCAACAAGGAATAGGGTTTCGTCGCTATATGTCGGACCCCCGGAAGGCTTCCACGGTGCGGAGCACGTGTCTACGTCAAGAGCTCAAGGCAACACCTGGGAGTCGCCGACTCCAGTGGTGCATCGCCGACTCCGGCCAGGGAACTCGGGTCTGGTAGACCGAGGACCTGGCCTCAAAGGAGTCGGCGACTCCCAGCCGTTACTTGGGCGGGCCCACACCATTATGGCGCCCTTCAATAGGGTACCATAATGGGGTGGGCCCCACTCAATTGAATGGAAACGCCTCTAAGACCCTATAAAAGGGATCCTAGGGGTGTTCTCCATTCACAACATATTCTCTTGACCAACACACTCCACACTAGAGCATCCAGGAGCCCGAATCGCCTACTCCCAAGAGAGTCGCCGATTCCCCTCCTCTTCTGCAGGTGTTTGACGTAGAGCGCACGTCGTGGACCTCAAAGCCTCCGGCTCTTCTCGCAACCCCGCGAGTCTACTGGTAGCAGATTCCGTGTTTCATCAATGTGTATTTCATTTCCTTACTGTTTCAAATGTGTATTTCATTTCCTTACTATTTCAAATGTGTATTTTCTTGAATATCGATTATGTCTTAGGTTTAAAATTAAAACTAACAATTTCAGTTTAATGTTCATTTCAGATTCAGTTTATTCTTGATTGTGATTGAATATTGGTGATTTTTTTATTCAGATTAATACTGTTTAGTTAGGGCTTAGCGTTTTAGATATTGTGACAGCTAATGAAATTTTAGAATACCTACATTTTAAATAGCAATTAACAAGATGTGAATTAACATTATAGCATTTACAAATGTATCAAAAAAGAACACAATAATTCAATATCCTTTGAGAATAGAAAATGATAATTACTTGGCTACTTACTATTGGAATAAATACTATTTGTCTACACCGACTCTACAGCTATAAAATAAAAATAACTCAATCTATGACAGTATGAGTGTGTCTGTGTGTATGACCTTATGGGCTGGCTATTATAGATTATACTCACAAATAATCCCAAGAAAATAAGAATGAAAAAAATAAAGGATTTACAATTTTATCTTAATCGCTGCATAAATTTAGCCCACGCAAGGCCCACGGCCCACAACCTACGGCTAGGAAGTTGGAATTACTGAAGTATTATTATTATTCTCTTCTTCCTTCTCTGGTTGCATGTTCAAGTCAATCTCCGTTTTCATTTGAGATAGCATAACTTCTTTCTTTGTATCCGAATCTTCTTCTTCCTCACCCTCCGCATCGTTTGGTGTCGAATTATTATCCATATTTTGTTCACCAACGCCACCTTTGTCACTCTCTTGTTGTGAAGATGTTTCCGGTGATACATTCTGCTGCTTCAGATGCTTCTTGCGACTTGTTTCGGCCTCCTTCTCAGATAGACGCTTCTCCTTCCTCAGCATTAAGGTATGGAAACGACGTTTTACGGTAAGGCAGACATTGCAGGCACATGATTGCTTGTGCTTCGACCCCTTTCCACTAGGAGGCTGAATGCAGACTATGCAACTGCATCCAGGGCGGTGTCTTGGGTGCTTTGTGGTGGCTTGTGAGGACTGTGGAACCGACTCACTTTCGCTCATGATGGCGAGATTTGCAAGTGTGTCAAGCCCTTCTGATCCTTCAACGCTTTCCACTTTCACTTGCCTCTTCTTGGAATTGGCTACACAAATAATTAAACAAATCACGGATCCAAAATAAATTGCAAATGAAATGATCAAACGAGATTATTTGATTTTACTACGAACCATTATTGAATGGAACAAAATCTGCAGCCAAACCTTTACTTATTTCCTGGGCTGACAAACATGAAGACCTGAAAAGAAGATGATACAAAATGTGTTAAATTACATACAGGCCGAATAGTCGAATACCCAATACCATAATTTAAAAAGCGACACTTTAAGCACGCTTAAGCGAAAAAACTCTCCCAGAAGGACACTTTCTGTAGTGCTTTTTCTTAGGCAGGTTAATCAGGCGGGTTCGGGTTTAGATTTACCCAATTAACCAATTAGTTATATTATATAATATTTCTCAATAAACCATTTTTTCACTTAAAGTTAAATTAAAAACCTCTCCCTCTTTTTCCAAAATCCTAAAATCACGGATCTCAATAAACCATTGTTTGAGTATATTACTTTCTATTATACATGTGTTTTATATGTATTTTTTATTTTAGTATAGATTTTATATGTATTTTCCAGATATTTACGAAAATACCCCTGGCACTTTAAGCCCAAAGTAAAAAAAGCATCTCCTGAAAGAAGGAAAATGGGCTCAAAAGGAACGAAGATGGCAACATACTCTGAAAGAAGATATTACATGTAAATGTGTTTATTGGTGAAATAAAATCACCTAAGGGCCGATGCCACATCAAATACACATTATGAATTTATGACATGCTCAGTGCTCACATAAATTTAACGATTTATGCATATAATAAGATGACAGAGATATTTAATGGAATTTTAAGTGCAAACCCTAACAAAGTTACCAGAAAAGAAACCGAGAAAATCGGCAACAATTGGTAAAAAATTGCAAACATATTATGAAAAAATGATGGTGACCAAGATGCCGAGAATAAAATACTTGTATCGAACAATTTTGGAATAAGAAAAAACTAATTTACGGAGAAGTGTGCTTATCAAGAAGAAAAGTAACGGCAACCAACCTGTCAGGATCCCAAATATTATCTAAACAGGTCCATCTAGGAGCCAATGGTGCATCCAATGGGAGTTTTCTCCATTTCAAACAATCTTCACATTGGGCCCATTGATCTTTACCACTGATTGAAAAGAAATATATGACAATAGTTATACCAAAAAATAAATAAACATATATGATCACATTTATGATATATCATTCAAAGAAAACATAAAGAATATATGAAAGCAAAATCATTTATTAAACGTACATGCATCACCGATAATTGATTTAATTCAAGTCATTGATTGCAAATACTAAAAACTTTTTTAAAAGCAAATATAAGAAAAAAAACTTGTCAGCCAATTTGTATGATTCTTAACATAAACACAGACAACAAGTGGATTTTTTACATTGAAATAACGGGTAATGACAGGAGAGCAAAGAAGTCAACATTTGCTAATTCTAAATCATTAATATTGAGCTTCTAGAAACCCCATTTTGTAATCAACACATCTGCACAAGTGTACATATTTCTGAAAATGCCATGCGATGAATGTTTAGATCATCATTGATTGGGTTAATATATATAAAATCACTGTAAGAATACCAAAACAATTTCTAGAAAATCTTATATAAAAAATACATGCATTATATCAATTTTACCCATCTTCGTTTGTTGTGAAAATGGTGGGTTTCCCAAGAACAGGGGCTTCCTGTAAAAACAGAGCAGAATCACCAGTGGATCAAATTATTGCAAGAAAATGAAAATATTCTATATAGTGTATTAAATGTATTAAATACATAAAAGGAACAAAATGATTGAAAATCAGTGAATAAGGTTTCTACTTTCTCTAGTTTTTGTGTTTCCTTCTTCACATCTATACTTTTATGAAATATAACTAACTACTCAATTAACTTGTGCACTAATTCCTAAATAGACAAAGCTAATGGACAAAGTATCAATTATACTCTATCTGATATTACATTTATTGTCTTTCTTATACAGACAGTGCTTTATGACATCATATAAATTGATTAAATTCATTCTTAATTCTTACCGATATTAGCCTCATTTATTCAAATATATAAGAGTTCTGAAATAGACAACTGAGAGAAGAAGATATAAAAAAAAGTCAAAAATCTCAACAACAAGAAAGATCGAAAAATGTAACAAAAACAAACAATAGATAAGAAAAGACAAACAAAACGGATAGCCTCTAGTGGCTCTATGACAAAAAAATTTAAATTCGCATGCAGACTATGATCAAGTATCTACTTTGAATTTACCTAATGATATATTATGTGAGTTTTGGTAGTCACCCGAAGGTTTCTCTTCTAAGAGGGTATTCCTCTGTTTACAAAAAAAGATAGAAAGAGAAAACATACCGGATGTAAAAGAGATAGTAGATATAAATTCGAGTAAGTTTAAGAATTATGTCATGACCGTATGTTTTATACTTTTGCAAAATAAATAAATAAAATAGATATTTCAGATTAAGTATACCTCATACTCTTCAAATTCATGACCTTCAATCACTACAATAGATGGAACATGATTTGGAGCAGGCCGTAAAAGGTCTTGAGCTTCTTCCCATGTTAGTTTTAGCTCAATGGATTCCTCATTTTCAATCAGTAGTCTTTTGCTTTTTGAGACAACAGTACTGTTTTTCCTTTTCGATGGAACTAGTTGACCCTTGGAAACAGGCCTTTCCTTTTTAATAAACTCCACTTTGTCATTTTTAGACAAGATTGTCCGATCTGCAGTGTTAATTGGGGTTAATTCCACACCACCCTTGACATAGTAAGAGCCAAAAGAGGGAAAGTATACATCAATTGACCTTGTTTATTGTTTCCATTACCAATCTCACTGGTAGAAGAGAAACCATTTCCTGATTTAGGTGCCTATGTTGAATAGCAAGATAAAAAAGAATGCAGAGCCATTATGAAAGTTTAACATAAACTCAACTGCAATCTATCAGTCTCACCAAAAAGGACAAGATAGTTAAATGCTAACCTGTTCATTTTGAGTGTTGGAAGCCTTTCTAAAACCCATGACCAGCTTTCCATCTGGGTCTATCCGACTAAATGTCACTGCAGAAACATTAAATTGTTACCTCAAAATAAAATCTAATTGGAACTTCAGAATACAAAACAATTTATGGATGATCAATTAGACACATGGCAAACTTTTAAAAGTTAACCCATGGAAAATTAGAATTTTAGAATACAAACACCATAATATAAAAAATAATAATACACAAAAAACTAAGAGAAAGAAAAACCCTCGGTACGACGTTAAACTAAGAGAAAACTGTGATTTACCTATATCGCCTGCTTGCAGTTGCATTGACTGGATGCAAGGCGTCACTCCTTCCAAAACATACATCCTACTGTTATTGTTTGGCCAGAACCGAAACTGAAATATCCATTCTTTCCCAGTAGAATCTTGAACTTTTAAAGGAAGACCTTCAGGTTGATAAATTGAAGGAAAGTACGCCTATTTATGATAAACATGTGAATTGTGAAAACCACTAGGTAATAAGGATTTGGAAATACCATTTTAAATTTTGATGGAATACTAGTTTTGGCTTTTACACATAAAATACTGATTATATTAGTTTTGGCTTTGAATATCCAAAAAAATAGGTTCGTAATTTCATATTATATGGATACACGATATACGGGAACAAGAACCCTGAGGATACGATCACCAAATAGTAGTGTTAGGTAGTTTGTATATACAACTTCATAATAACCATTTCAGTAATTTGCCACTCAACTAGTGACTAATCAACTACTAAAGCAATAAAACATAAAGTAAAAAATACAACTAATAATAGCTTAATTCACTTTATATAGAAATCCCACTAGGTAAAAATGATTAAATTAATTATTTAAAAATTTAAATTTGTTCACTTCAAAAAAACAATTAATTTTATAATGTCGACGGCTAAGACCTTGTAAAGTCAACTAGGAGAGAATTTGATTGAAAGAAAACTAGGAGTTGCATAAATTGTAAAATGGTAATTTCAATAAGTTTCAAAAGATTCAAATGAAAATAAAAGATGAATTTAAACTAGATTATATTTCAAAATCCATATATCATAATTTTTTTAATTATGAAGTACATAATGAGAGCATAAAAGATTCTGTGATATGATATTAAATTGTAGCAGGTTCTTTGAATATCCATTAGGTTTAAATGACAACTCACCTCGGCACACTTTTTTGGCAATACTAGACGTCCTATCCGACCGGCATCACTTGCACTAAGCATTTTTTCAAACAATGGTGTGATGACAGAATTTGAGCTTAGAAGTTATTAAGGTTTTAGCATAATAGCATCTGGAAGTAACCTGTAAAAACTCCTTAATTGAACTAAAATAATAATTAAAATAACTAAACATAATATATTGGATACTCTCCTGAGATCTGCTGTAGTTCTTGATCAGTTATTCTAGGCCAGTACCGAGGAAGTAAATGATTCCGGGTTCGTGAATCTACTCTAGTTCTTCCATTGCGCAGTTGAGCTTGTGATTCATTAATGGAGTCGTTTGTACTATTTAGGTTGGGGTATAACTGTTTTGTCATTGAACTGGAAGATGTTTTGTTGTGAAGATGATTTGTTGATACCCTAATTTGATCATTTGGCTCAAGAGATGGCAATAAAGGGGTAGTTAAACCTATAACTGGGGATTTCGATCCATCTTTCGACAAGGGTGGTCGATGAGGTGCTATGCTGCACGCATTTGGAACTTTCTCGATCTTAATACCTACTGAGCTGCTGAGTCGAGAACTCTGAATGACCCCTTTTCTTGTGGGCATGTGATCACTGTCTCCCACAAGGAGACTGGATTCTTGTAGCCTATCGGCATTTACAATTACATCATCTCTATGGAATGTACTGAATCCAGAAGGCTTTGGTCCTGTACTCCCACTGGCATGTCTGTCAATTGTGATCCGATTTGGAACTGTTGGCACTGGCCTCTCATGTAGATCATCAACTTTCCTCTTCTCAGAGACCAATGGACGATTGCTAGGTCTGTCAAATTCAAAAGATAATCTTTGATGTATTTCAGATTGAGAAGAGACTGCAGACCTCCATGCACTAGGTGCTTGGCGCCATTGCCCAGGAACTGCGGTACTTGCAGAAAGTTGGCTCCAACTTTTACTAGGTAATTCCTTCAACCTTTCAGATGATAAAAAGTTTGGGGACGACCACATCTGATTCGATCCCTGTTAAAAAAAGGGACGATGAACAAAATAACACCTGATTGGAAAACTTAAATTAAATGCTCTCTCCCAATTTTGTAGCATCTGAATCTAGTTGGGTATTTTTAAAGATGAACAAGACAACATGATTGCTTGACCTTGGAAGATAAATGTAATTAAATTCTCTCTCCCAACATGATTGTAGGGTTGAAAAATAACAAACTATAGTCATTATTTACCAAAAGAAAATTTTTCTGAGCACATGAAATACACTCAACTCCTCCAGCATCAAGAAGTGCAAATGAAGTTGCTGATACAATGCAGCCACAGTGAACCCTCTGTAGGAGAAAATGCAGAAAAATATGAAAAAAAAATGAGAGTTAATCAAGACATCACGAAAAATAGATCGGTGATCAAAATTATAGAATGATGACTGTGTATAAACTAGCAATAGAGGAAGATTAAAAATATTTTCATGTTCATACAAACCTTCGCACATGATGCACATTTCTTCCATCCATCCTCGTCCAAATGAAACGTTTCACAAAATGTCCCTTGCTCATATGAATTACTAAAGCAAAGAATTTACCCGAGAAAAATGATAATGAAGTAACTATTGGAAATTTTGTTCCTTTAATGCGTAGCAAAAGTAGTAATGGGAAGAAAACTGCTGTAGAGCAAATTTACGTTCAAATTTGTCAATAACTATAAACTGAACTACGCTATCAATAAGAAAACGAGTCTTCAACTCTCAATACGGAAGAAGAAACTTCCCGTGTGCAATATCTATCTTCCGAGTTATCGATAAATTGGAGTCACAGACCATCACACTAAACCTATTAAACCCTCAAATTACTCTGCACACATACACACAGCTACACAAGAAATCCATTCCCAATCTCCGCAGCTTCCACCAAATAACGAATAATTGATGAAAATTCCAAGAGACACGATTCCGTAAAGATATAAAAAAATAAGGAAAAAACAGAGCAAGAAAAAAAAAACTGGAAAACGAGAACATACGAGCAACAGTCGCAGAGGTCAGCGAGTTCACCACTACGAAGTCTCCACCCTTTTCTCCTCGTCGAAAAACCCTCCGATTTCGGTTCCTTGCAGTGCGTGTTGAAACAGATCCTCCCTCCACCACTACCAACACCTGCCACTAAATCGGTGACGGCAGCAGAAATTGGCGGCGAAGTCATATCAAGCAGCAAGTCATAAACGGTAAAGAAGATAAAAAAACAAATAGAACGAATACAGCACGCCCCATCGCCCAAGTTTAACCGTAGAGCCAGACGAGGAGGAAGAACAAAAACCCTAAGTTGAAGCCTACGCCAAAGATGGGGATCGACGGTAACGGATACAGGATCAGTTACGCTTCTGGTTCTCTTTTTCCTCTCTCTCTATCGTAATATTTGTATCACACTTTCACCTTTAAATTTGTCGTCACTCGTCACTTTTCGGTGACTGTATCTTACTCTCACCTCCTTACCTATAAAGAAAGTCCATCTGTCCAAGCCAAGAAATCGAGAATACGGAAATTTTCTAATAAGACCAAAATGCCATTAACTGATTTTTTTTTTTAATATTTATTGTTATTTGTGAATTTAGGGTGAAGGATTTGGTTGTCATTTGGTCCGGACGAATTTAAATATTTGGTTGAACTCAATCAACTTACAGCACATTTGAACCACATGTCCACATGTCATTCACTACCTAATAGGGTGAGTCCATAAATATTTATTTAAGATTTCATTTATTTGAATTGGGCAAATTTCAAAAAAGGTTCAGCCTTTTTAAATTTTCGAAAATCGGAAAATCTTACCTGATCATTTTAGGGATTTTCGATTATCATAAATTTTTAATTATTTTTCATCGGTGACTTTATTTTTTCAAAAATATTAAAATTAAAATTGATCATAACTAAGTATGTAATTGGGCTGAGTCCGACCAAGACCCGCCTAACTGGGGTTGCCGGGTCTATTTTTAGACCTTATTAGAAGTTTGGACCCGTCTAACTGGGGCCGAGTCCTATGCTGCCGGCCCAGTAAATATCCGGGGTATTTTGAAATCGGAAGTATTTACTCTTTAATACTATAATTTATATTTTTGTTTTGAAGCAGAATTTATAATTTATATATATTTAATGGGTTTTAACTTTTAAGCCTAATTTTAACCTTTAAGCCTAATATTTAATGGGTTTTATAAATTAACTCCTAATTTTGATCCTCTTTAAGCCTTTAGGCAGGGGCGTAAATGTGTCCTGCAGGTCCGACCCATTAAAGGTTTTTGGACCCGGAAGTTCGAGCACAGACCCGACCAGTTAGTAGTCTGGGTCCTGATCGAGGAGGAAAATATGTATCTAGTGGTGATTGTGATGGAGGAGGTGATGTATTAGGTGGTGGTGGAGATCATGATGGGGGAGGCATCAATATTGGAGGTGGTGGTAATTGACGTGAAGAAGATGTATAAGGTGCTGGTGGTTATTATGATGGAGGAGGAGCGGTAGTGATGGGGGAGGCATCGATGGAAGTGGTGTTGATAGAGGTGGAGAAGATGCATCAGTGGTGGTGGTGATTATGATGGAGAAGGAGGTAGTAGTAGTAGTAATTAAGGTCGGACCTACTACATTTAGAATTTTGTTAATTGTACTCGAAAATGGATAAGTAGTAAATAGTAATAGTTGTATAGGTATATGTAAAGCCATTTTAGAATTAATAGATTAGACAATGTATATATACAAATGGAGATTAGTTGATGCGACCGTGAGTCCGTGACCAATGATCACATAATCTTTGCATCTTAGACCTTGGGCTATTAGGGAATAATATGACGCGAAATTTGTTGCAGTTGAAAGGAAGGGGCAAAATTGGAAAATTACAATTACGTGAATTTGTTCCTCTCACCAACTCGTATCTAGAAAAGGACATAATCTCAGCTTAATGGATAATTACGTTAAGCAGTTGTATTTGTTATGACTTTACGGTTAACAAGAGAGAAATGGTTGTACGTGTTTAAACAGTTACCCACTATCGTGGGATGGTATGTGTTGAGGACCATCCCATGCACGACGTGGCATAAATGACCTCTATAAATACTATGGTTTATAAATAAAAGGAATAAAACAAGTATTTCAGTAATTCTTTATCTCTTTTACGTTTTCGTCTTTTAGTCTAGCTAATTTATATCTAATAGGACTCTACCCTATCATTAGTTTAACTACTTACAGTAAATTAATAACTATTAAGGTTGTTGAGGGTTTAAGGTTGTGTACGTAATTTTTATCTAATATTTATCATAATGTAACTTGTGATATATTATGTCATTCAGGTATTTTACGAGGACAACTCGTTAAAACTAAATAAGCTTTTGAAGTTTCAAAGAATAATTAACTCTTTCTGACAGATTCTTTTGATCACATCTATTCTAACAAAGTTCTGACAATACTTCTATTCTGAATTTCTGAGATGTTGACAGAATAATTGTGCACAGTGAGTAGTCTAGAAAAAAACACACACACAAAGAGAGAAGAAGATGATTGTTGATGATCTCTCTTTCGAAGCTTGAACTCGAATCTCTCTTTTGAAAGCTCTTGAATGTGAGTGATTAGACAAAGTGATTGCTTGGAAGTGCATGCATGGATGAGAGAAATGATCGACCATGATGATTGTTACGGTCGTCATCAACCAGGAGGAAGCCGAGCGCATACTGGAAACCGAGTTGCAGGGGACACCGGAAGAAGCTGGTCCGACAGTCCAGGTCGACCCACGAGGGCGAAGCACTCCACGCGGCGGACGGATTACGACTACACTTAGAGGAAGATCGCGAGTAAGGGGACAGCTGGAATTAGTTAGTCGTTGATAAAAATTGTAACAGAATTGGGTTTAAATAACCAGACAGTAGAATGAATTGAATATAGAAAATATTGTTGCTCGTAATCGTCTCTTCATCCTCGGGATCCTCCGTGATCTGTCCTCGTCCACCTCCGGCCCTACGGGGATTCCTACGTCGTCTGTCCCAGTGCGACGTTCGTTCTGAACGCCGATCGACGCTGTCACAATGATCCTTCACTTAAATGGGTACTTGAATCTTCATCCTTTGGATTTTGAATCAATGGTTGAAATTTTGAGTTGATGATACAGATAACTTAAGTGATGTACATGATTTGGAAGCTCTTCTCACATTGGTTAGAAACTTCTTAAGCCTTTCTCTCACCGATTGAGAGATTGTATACTTAAGTCAACTGATTGATATTTCGCATCTGATGATATATGTCTCTTTTACTGATTAGTTGATTTCATATCTCCTAGTTTCTGCACCTAATTTTGAATAAGTTATTGCACAAGCCATAAACGATATATTTGGTCTTTTATGGACAAAAATATAAAAGTGCATCAATTGTGGATCTGTATAATAGCTTATCGCTAAATGGTTCACCATGTATAGAACTCAGCTTAGAGGTGGACACCATGGATGTTAGAGCACTCTTTGATTCTTGCAATTTCATTCGTTTCAACAGATCTAAAATATATCGTCGTTGTGAACAATTTATCAGATTTTAACTTCGTAATTTCCATCTCACAGAAAAACTGCAGAGCTCCAATGTCCTTCAATTTAAATTTTGATGTTAGGATAGAGATGAGTCATTGAACTTCAACTGCCGATGATCTTGTGACGATCCGTCCTTCTGTAGCAGAAAAGAGAAGAATCTGAACTTGTGCACTGAAAACCAACATACACGAGGAAATTATTGAGCTTTTCATACCAAGCTCTCGGATATTGTTATAGCTCATAAAGAGACTGTCGTCCCAGCAACATCTCCTTGACAAGCATCGGTTTTTATAGTCATTTTGTAACGGCACCAAGACGGCGTCTACGTTTGATGAAGAAAGACTAGAGACCGATGGTAAAAGATCGAAGAATCCCTTAGAGGGCCGGAGGTTGAGATAGAGAGTTTTCCGTAGGAGCTAGTGGAGTGATTGAAGAAGAAGATTATTTGTTGGTTTCATGCCCTTCTTGTATTTCTTTATTCAATATATAACCAAAAGTTTGTAACAGTCCTAACTTTACGAAACTGAATGTATCAAACTTTAGTTAACTTGTATATTGAATATTGGTGTGTTTATATAGCTTGATTACACATAACTACTAACCACTAACTACTAACCAACTATTTAACCAATGGGGTAGTTACTCCAACACGCCCCCCCTCTCAACCTTCAGTGGTTTTCCGACTAGCTTAGCTTGTAGTCTTGAGAATGCTTTAGGAGGTAGCGCCTTCGTGGGAATGTTAGTTCATTGTAATTATTTGTTCGACTCTTTTCTCGTCCGATCCCACTACTACGATGGCGTCAACGTAAACAAATAGAAATGTCGTGAGCTCATCTTTCTCTAGGATGAACAACGACGGGTCTACCATGGATTCTTTGAAATTTAACGTGATCAAGAACGTGCTCAACCTTTGAAACCATCACCTTGATGATTGCTTTGGTACGTCAATATAGCGATTTGTTAAGTAGACATACATACTCCGATAGACTTGAATCACTACAAAAAGAAGAACCTTGTATGGCGGTCTTTAGATGGCGGATTTTCGTCATGTAAGTTTTGGGGTTTATTAAAAACCCCAAATCAGAACAGAACGTGTCTGTTCTTCAAAATTTTCAATCGTTCTTTGCTTCCTCGCCGTTCTTTCTCCCTGATCTCCGTCTCCGTGCTCGCTGACCGTTCGTCGCCGCTCACCTCCTGTAGCCGCCCCGCCGCCTCCTCCGCTGGTCGCCGTCGCCGGTTCCATCTGTGAAGGTATGATTTAGTTAGAAATTAGTTTTATTAATATTTTGATTTTGATTTTGTTAGAAATGATTGTTTGATTGATTGTTGATTGATTTACATTTGTGATTGATTGTTGTTTCTAGGTTTTAGATTTTAGTTTTTAGGTTTGATTGATTTACATTTTTTAGATTTTGGGTTCTATGTTAATGAATGTTTGAGAAGGATTATGATTTGAGAAGGATTATGTTAATGAATGTGGGGTTTGAATAAATGTGGAGGAAGTACAGGTATTGCTTTCTTAAGTAGTGGCAAGTATGATATAGAGTGTAGGGGCAGTGTTACTATTTTTTTTTGCAAATGGTCTTTACTACTACACCTAGTTGTTGGAGACAGACAATGTTATAAATTAACGGAATGTAGCATCTCTTTAATATATTTTTTTTGATAAGGTTAAAGATTCATTTAAAATGAAAGGGGCGTTTCTCAGATACATAAAGATTGGGGATGAGAAAAATATCATAGTCACTTTCCTATATAGCTTCATCTGCAACATCATTTAGTATTATATATACAGATTTAAGAGGTAAGACTGACAAGAATTAATTGCACTAATCTCAGTCTGTGTTAGCTTTTTGTGTAATACAGCATTAAAGGAATTGATGATAGTAAGATGTGATATTTTAGGCTCCTGTTTCTCTCATACCAGTTGTGCTAAGAACAACCCAGTAAATACCTTAGCAGCTGCCTTTGGTGGTGGATCTTTGATCTTTTTAATGCCTCAATAGCATATTAACATCTCCTATTCCGATGTTTTATCCTGAGACCTTTAAGCTAGTCTTTTTGGCACTCTCTGTACTGCAGAATCTAGTACTTCAGTGGCTGAAGAGGAGGTTTCTTGAATATTCGTAGTTGAAGAATTTTTAATATTTCTATGTTTTAATTATTTTCTGTTTTTAAATTATTTAAAAAATAATTAATTAATTTATGTTTTTAAATAATTTAAAATTTATATAAAATAATTAATGTGTTTTTGAATGTAATTAATTAATTTGCATGAATTCAAGTAATTAATTGCAATAAAATTAATATGTTATTAATGAAATATTAAATGTTTATGTTAAAAAATAATATGTTTTATTATTTATTAAATTGTAAAATAATATTTTTTAATAATTAATAATTATTTAATTGAATGTTATTTTTTTTAAAAGTAGTAATTAATTAACAATTTACATTAATGTATTGTATATGTTAATAATTAAATATGAATAAATATAATTTTTTTCAATAAATAAATAAATAATTTACTGTTTTTATGTTTTTTAATTAAATGAAAGTGTATTTAATTAAATTAATAATTACTGTTATTATTGAATTAATTAAACAAATTAGTGTTTTTAAATAATTAATATTTTCTTTAAATAAATAATTTACTGTTTTTAAATAATTTTAAAATTAATGAAATTCTTTATATTAATTACTGTTTTTAATTAAATAATTAATAATTTTTTAAAATAAATAAATAATTTCAAAAATAATTTAATTAATTATTTTATTTTATACTTGTACGTTGTAGGTTTCGAAAACCGATATTTCGGAAAATTCGGATTGAAGTAAGTTTTGGATTGAAGTAAAACCTCATTTGCGGTAAAAATTATATAATTTTATTTAATCAATTTATTTTCAAATTATTTAATTTAATGTTAAAATAAATTATTAAATTATCATTTTAATTATCAATTGAAATAAGAATAATTAGTATTTTATTAATTGATTAACAATTATTAAATATTAATTTGTTAGTAATGAAATATTTGCAAGAAATATTATATGATCATTTTAATTAAAAATTATTTAATTAATTATTAAATTGAAATAATGATGATTGATTTGCATGAAATTATTATTTTTTTAATTAATTAGTAATTATTAAATTGAAATGTTAATGATTAATTTGCATGAAATCATTATTTTTTTAATTAATTAGTAATTATTAAATTGAAATGTTAATGATTAATTTGCATGAAATTAAAAATTTGTTAATTAATTAGTACTTATTAAATCGAAATGTTAATAAATATAATTTGCATGAAATTATAGAAATCATAATAAATAATTATTAAATTGAATGATTTTAAATTGAAATAATAATCATTAATTTGCCATGAAATGATTAATTAATTATTTGTTTGTTTAAAAAATATTAAATTAATTAATTAATTAATTTTTTAGATTTTAAGAAATGTCACGTAGAGTGAAGCAATTACCTCGTAGGAGGACTCTACCACCCAATCCTCAAGATGCTTTCCGGTTTTATCTCCCGATTCATCCAGCACCGGCTCCTGTTCGTCCAACACCGGCCTATCCCGCACCGCCGGCACCTGTTCGTCCAGCACCGGCCCCTCCAGTTTCGCAACCAGCAACTCCGAAGAAAGTCGTTTATGAAACGGATTTGGAATAGTTCAATAATTAGCTAGATTTTCCCAAAAAAATTGAACTTGATATTAATTGAACTATAACTAATATTGTAATAGTCAATTAATTTTTATCTAATTAATTATAATTCGATAAAATTTTTAATTTTTAGGATAATGTCGAACGTTATGAAAGTACCCGATAAAGCTTGGATGAGTTTAGATCGGTTTTCGAAAGAATACGGTGAAGGGTTAACAGCTTTCACTAATTTCGCCATTTCGAATTCGACTCACCCAAAAGGTTATTTACCTTGTCCATGCTCATCCTGCACGAATAGTGAAGTGATTCCTATAAAGGAGATGAGGAAGCATGTTTTCATAAATGGTTGGTTGAAACATTACGATGTTTGGACGCGTCACGGTGAGTAACCGAGTAGATATGGTGAGAAAAAAGTGAAACGAAAAGAAACAGTGTCGGAAACTGGAACGATATGATTGGATTGGTTCGTGCGGTTTACGGAGAACATGTAGTTGAGAATACAGGCGAAGAAGATTTTCTCAAAACAGAACCTCTCGAATACGAGCCTGTCCATGAAGATCCAGTCGATGTAGATCCAGTCGACGAAGATCCAGTCGACGAAGATCCAGAGCACAGATATGACGATTTGTTCTTACGCCGTCTAAAAGAAGGTGAAGAACAGTTATATCCAGGTTGCACTGAGTTTTCCAAACTATCTTTTATCTTGGAATTGTATCAGTTGAAATGTGATAATCATTGGAGTGATAAAAGTTTTCAGAAATTATTATCCATCATACGTCGTGCTATTCCAAATGGGGAGTCGACCATTCCGAAAACCATGTACCATACGAAATCGGTAGTTCGTGACCTGGCCTAAATTATACGAAAATCGATGCATGTCGCAACGATTGTATTTTATATCGAAATGAGTATCCAGACGCAGAAACTTGCCCGAATTGCGAAATAACTAATGCATGACGCAATAACTAATTTTATTTTCAAATTTAAATATTTCAGATTATGTTTACTTTTTTCGTTCTGATCGGTGTTATCACACCATTCATGACACTGACGATGGTTGCATCCCGTCGCTTAATCGATGAGTTCAGTTCAAGTGGTCAGTTTATTATTTATATTTTAAATATTATCATGATTTCTATAAAAAATTAATTTTTAAATATGTAAATTAATTAGATGCGAGGTCATCCACATCGAATGTGCCTCCACAGAAGAAGGGTCGTGGTCACACAAAAGACCACCCCCATAACCATCCAGAAAAAGGTACAAAATAGAAGGTCATGTTTGACAACACAAACCAAGCGACGGATGAAATGACGAAAAAATTAACCACAAGAATGGCTCTTTTAGCAAAAGACCATACTCTCTTCCCGTACGACATTGAGTGACGTCATCAACCTCAATAAAATTTTCAGGACGCGTTAAAAATATTAACTGTAAGTATATATATTTTTTATAATATTTATTAATTTTTCAAAACTTATAAGTTTTGAATATGTAGGCTGAATATGATTTAAGTGAAAGCAAAGCTGCACAAACTTATATCAATGGTAGGTTGAACAAACTCTGGACGAGCAACCATAATTCTTTGGTTAAAACTTATGGCTCTGATCCTGATATGAGAGAAGAAGATATTTTAGCGACTCTTCCACCGTATGTAAGCAAACCTCAATTTCTGAATAAATTGAGACAACATCGTTCGGAAAAAGGAAATGTACGTATATGTATATATATATATATATTTATTATATTAATAAATTTAGAAACTTATTATTTTTTATAATTTCAGTAAATTTTCGAGATAAATACCGCGAACCGAGCGAATCAAATGACACATCACGCTGGTTCAAAAGGATTAGCGCAAAGACGTCATGAATTGGTAATTTATATCTATTTTTTTATATATTAATGAATTATGTGAATATAGATGCAACAAGGAAGGAGTGAAGTCGAAGCTTGGTCAGAGACTTTACAAATGACATATAAGGGAAGCGATAAAGTTGTAAGTCTTTTTTTAAAATTATTTATATTTTATAATTTCTATTATCATTGTTTGATTTTGTTATTTTTTCAGCTTGAAACCACGGAATTTATCAAAAGTCAAGAGGCAAAATCGTGAGCTGAATCTGAATCAATGACTTCATTTGTAAGTTCCATTGATTATTTTAAATATATTTCGCATTTCTTATTTATTTATTTTTTTATAATGCAGCAATTTATCGAAACGACGGTCAACAAGACTTTCGGAAAAAATAAGAAGAATTGAATAATAGGAATTGGAGAAGCTGCCAGTATGGTGAGCACAACGAACGAAAGATGGGCTTCTTTAAATTGGAAAGGAAAAGAGCCGATCTCCGAAAACACGACTACTGATGCAACACCAGATGCAGTTTGGTCGGAAAAATTCAAAGAATTGGAGGTATTTTCAATATATTTCAATAATTTTGTTGATTATCGAACTCATTTTTGTTTTCATTTTCAGAACAAGTGTAACGAGAGTCAGAAAGACGTCTCCAAATACAAGAAGAAGTTCAATGCAATGAAATCTTATATGAAGAAACTCAATAAGACTTTGAAGACTTCCAGACTCGACATGACGCACATGGCTTCCACTTCAAAGTCCACCATACCGTCTGCATTCGAATCAGATATTTCAGATTCTGATTCAGAAGACTCGATTTCAGACGAGTGTTGATTAAACGATTTTTATATTTTCTTATTCAAACATCGAATGTTTAACGATTATGTATTTTAGTTTATTTTCAATAAAAACATCGATTTCAATTTCAATTTCCAAATCGCTTTCCCAAATATCGATTTCTATTTCAAAAAACAACGATTCGAACGCAAAATATAGAATCCTGTTTCAAAAAAAAAATGAAACAAACATTGTGTGACGGATATCCGCCATCTATACTATTATAAGATGGCGGAAATCCGCCATCTAAATATGGGCACAATTGCCCTCTCCCACGAATAGATGGCGGATATCCGCCATCTATAAACTTAGGAAATCCGCCATCTAATGTCACAAGGATAGTCGGCGGACATCCGCCATCAATGAAATTAACCGTCATCAATGAATTGGCGCCAAACTTTTTCTGCGCCATATTTTAGATGACGGATTTCCGCCATCTAAAACTT
The DNA here is from genome assembly GCA_001185155.1 of Zostera marina. NCBI lineage: Eukaryota > Viridiplantae > Streptophyta > Magnoliopsida > Alismatales > Zosteraceae > Zostera > Zostera marina. The sequence goes on along the minus strand of LFYR01000930.1, from coordinate 175,395 downwards.
TTCAGTTCCCGCAAAAATTTTCACGCCATCCATAGACCGTCATACAAGGTCTTATTTCTTGTAGTGAATCTTGAAACCCAAACAGTTGTGACACCACTATGCGTTCTTCCAATTTGCCATGGAGGAATGCGTTGGATATATCAACTTGGTGAAGCCTCCATCCCCGAGTTACTGCCAATGTGAGGACTAGACGGGTAGATAATGGACGAACTACTGGACTAAACGTGTCTAAGTAATCTGAGCCCTGAATTTGACGCATCTCGTTGGCTACTAGTTATGCTTTATAACGTTCAACCGTTCCGTCTGATTTTGCTTTGATCTTGAATACCCACTTTGTGTTAATCACATTATCGTCTGATTGTCGTGATTCAAGCGTCTAGGTTTGGTTCTCCATCAAGGCTTTATTCTTGGTTGCCATTGCTTCTTTCCATTCGGGTATCATGATTGCTACCTTTGCTAATTTGGGAGTGTTTATTTCGGATGTAGTTGTAGCCAGAGCATACCTTGGATTTGGTTTCACAATTCCTCTCGAGCCTCTAGTGACGATTGTTGAAGTTGTGGTGTCCTCCATCGTAATCATCATATCGGAATATAGAATATTTTGCCGGTCATCTTCCTCCGTTATTGGACGTTCATCTTCTACGGATGTATGTACCAATGATGGCTCTAATTCCAATTCTTCAGATTGGCTTGTGTTGAAGATCGGGTTGGGCTCTCGTTCCTCTGCTCATTGATCATTTTGCACCGTCCGAGTGGCTGGATTTGTATCCGTTTCGGCTTGACTTATATCGATGTTTGATTGTCCGAGTGTACGAGATTGCAACGTTGTCTCTCGATCCGACTCCTCGACTACGATTGGCAGCTCCAAATCCGCAACGTGACTTGGTTCCGCATGAGAGACATGACCCCGATGAATCCCGAACTGACTTTGATCTTTTGTGTTTCCGTCCAAGAAATTCTCTTTATTTAAAGAAAAATCAGATTCATTAAAAATCACATCCATTGATGCAAAAACCTTCCGGTCGTTTGGTTCAAAACAAAGGTAACAACCTTGATCAATGGAATAGCCAATAAAAATACATGGATATGATTTTGAGTCTAATTTGTTGCCACAAGAAGATTGTAGGCATGGGAAACATTGACTCCGAAGACCCTGAGCCGTTCATATTCTGGTTTCTTTCCCAATAGAACTTCTAATGGGGACCATCCGGACAGCAGTGGGGTGGGGTTCCGATTGTACAAATAACATGATGCAAGAACCCCGTAATCCCAAAACATATTATGGAGGTTTGCGTGTTTAAGCATTGTAACTGTTGTATCTATGAGATGCCGATGACAACGTTTTACCAATCCCATTTGTTGATGTGAATACGGGTGTAGATTTTCTATGATCAATCCCGAATTCAGAAAACCTTTTTTCCAATTTCAAATATTCTTTAGCATTATCTGTTGTACTGCTAAAATTTTGGTATCACATTGTCTTTCTGCTCAAACTCTAAAATTTTCAAATATTTCATAAATGTCACTCTTTTGATACATCTGGAAAACCCAATTAAAATTACTTCCGACATTTACAAAATTTGCATAGAATCGATATCCTTTGATTAATTATACGGAAGATGGTCCCCGGATATCAGTCAAAAGATCAGTCAGAAGTTTCTTTTCCAATACAATCGCCTTATGCTTCGCATCCAATTCAAAGAAAAACTTGATAGAGTTGAGATTCTTTAACGATTCTGCAGTCTCCTTGATTTATCTTATTAAATAACTCGTTGATCTTCTTCTCAACATTCTTAACAGAACTCCCACTAAAAATTCTATGCCCATGTTTCTTAAACAGGGTCCTCATTCTAGACTTCATTTCTTTCATATCAGACGGGGGAGAAGGAATGGTACAATGAGAGAGAATTTGGGGAACATGACTAGAATCAATTAAAGAAGAAACACCAAACAGTTGTCGACGCCAGAAGTAGCTAAAAACATCAAGAGTCGTACGCCATTCATTATATAAGATCAACCATTTAGTCTCGTCGGACTTGACAAGTATCTGCTCCGGTTTTACATCAAATAACGGAGCCATCGGACGGGAAGACGGAGGTTTGGAGCGATGGCTTTTTCTGAAGTACTAGCATTGCTGTGACATGGAGCACATCGACGACGATGGTTGGTACCTTTTTCAAAAAAAATTCTGATTTGTAAAATAAAATAAAAATTAATTAAAGAAGAGAAGACGGGGCTCTGATACCATATACGAAAGTGTGAATGTATCAAAATTTAGTTGACTTGTATATTGAATATTGGTGTGTTTATATAGCTTGATTACACATAACTACTAACCATTAACCAACTACTTAACCAACTACTTAACCAACTACTTAACCAACTACTTAACCAACTACTTAACCAACTATTTAACCGATGAGGTAGTTACTCCAACACTAACAACTTTTAATGGCCACGTTCTCTAATTAACCACGGGAATTAATTAGCTAATTACCTTATTTTATCATAAACGTAATCTGGGTGGCAAGTAGAACGTCGGGTGCAAGCCTTCCTAACTGGATCTGGCTCTATCGTAATGTCTTCTTTAATTTACTTGCGGTTTGGTCAACTTCCAAGTCAGTTGCCTGCAGCTCTTGGTGTAAGTCTATCTCTAATTGGACAGTAGCAACAATGGGATACAAAGTTACCGTTACACATTTCTTACTTTACTTCTCATTTGCGAAACTTTCCCTGTCAACTGTTGCAACTGAAAAAATATACACGTTAGGGTTCAACAATTAGTTCAAGCCTTAGGGAAAGGAGGCCTTCCTAGATAAGACACGCATTTGGAGGAAGGACATCCCCTTGATGGATGTTTCTGTTTTACTAATCGAAAATAAAATAAAAGATTTGTTATCGGCGTTCATTCCAGCGATCATCGTGTTTCTAGCTGTTTTTTCTGCCTATTTAAGAGCCCGCTATAGATAACACATTAACACCCCATCATGTATATATACAACCACATTTTGAGTGAGTTGTTATACCAACAAACAAAGTAAGATTGACTCACTAGTCTTAGGAACTACTAAGGTTTCTGATGTCCAAGATTCGAATCTTACTTTATAAATTTTCACTTAAATTTATCTGATGATATATTATGTGACAGAATTAAAAAAAAGAAATCAGCAAGATCGATGACAGATCTATGACAGCAAAAAACAAATTGAATTAAACTATTATAATAGCACGATATATTAAACCAGTACGACAAAGGAGAGAAAAAAAAATCGAAATCGCAATCAGACTGCAACGATAATCAAAATCAGACTACAATCGAAATCGAAATTGAAGATAACAAATCGAAATCGGAAAAAGGAAAAAGGAAAAAGGGAAAAAAAATCAAACCAGACTGCAACGATCGGTTAGTTGCAGATAGCAAGTGATCGGACTGCAACAAATCGCGAGTAATCAACGAATTGCAGGAGAAATCAACAGATCGCGAGTAATCAACAGATCGCAAAAGTTGCAGGAGATCGACGGCGAGAAATCAACACGAACTGCAACAGATCTTGAAATCGAAATGCAAACGTGGTGAGATCAAAATGCAAACGCAAACGGCTAGAAATCAATGAGCCATTAGACGCCAAAATCACAATCGCAATGTGCAGCGGAATATATTTTTGAAAGAAGTTATTTCTTGGAATTAAAAGAAATTACCATTATCTTCTTCAAGAAAAGGAATCAATTAAGTTAACCAGTCAACTGATACCATATTAGAATTGATCAAAACTATAATTGAAATCCAAATGAATGATTAATTTCATTAACCTCAAAAGAAGATATAACAAGAGTATTTAAAGAGAAAATGCAAACACTCAACTCAAATAACAAACAACATGTTTTTAACTACTAAAACCAATCAATGTTTAACTATTATAGCAATTGTTTTTAGTGAGCTCAATTCCTAATTAGTAGAGCATTGAATCTTATGATATCTTATATATCATTCGAAGGTTGACAGCTCTACATTTGTAGATAACCTCCTTTATCAAACAAAACAACAACAACAACAACAAAATTATACCGAGAAACAAATAATAAATCAAGATTTATATACAGAGACTTTTCAGTTTTCACACTTTTTTTCATATTTAATATTTTCACACAGAGATAAGACAGAGAGTGACCTAAAATATCTACCAATGTAAATATGTAATGTGTCTAACTAATCATGTCATTAGTGGATGCCATTTAAATAGAATCAAATTAAATACGAGTTTAAAATTTAAAATGATCAGTAAGCATGTCATTACCACAATAAGCCTATAATGGTTATTCTCGTTTCACATTTTTCTCGATTCTTGTTTTATTATTAATTATACGTTAAGGAGAGCCGAAGGGGGAGGAAACAGAGAGGGAAAAGAGAAAGAGAGAGGAGCGGTGGAAAGCAGATCCTCCTCCCAGAATTGTAATCTGTGGATACAAATTACAAAGCACCATCACTCTCTTCAAATCCATCATTTAACTACCTCTGCATTTTGATTCAAGGTAGGTACAGCACGGATTTTATTCATGGATGGATTATACATTTATACCGTCGTTGTTTCGATACGATTTTTTTTATTCCGGCTGTGGCATTTCCTTAAAATCTTTGTCATTTACTTTTGCGATGATCTTCCCTGACTGTAGTTTAGGAGTACGATGTCTGCGAATGCCGGACGGGTTTCTGAAACTGCGAGGAGTAAGTTGGAGGAATTGCTGGATTCGATTCGGAACAGAGATGATCGCCCGAAAGACAAGCCTCCGGATCTACCGACCCGTCCGATATCGAAAGGTCGCTTACCAAAGTCCAAGAAATCGTCGTCCGGTCACGTCACCATACCGGTTGCCAATGGCTCATCCGCGGACAAACGTTTGAAAATCAAAGACACGGCATTTTCATGCTGGATTTTGGGGAGCAAAGGAGCTAGGGATGTTCTATTGGAGGAATCTCCTTACGATACTGCTGTCGATTCTTTTCAGCAAGATGCATCAAAGGAGAATGGCAATGGTGGTTTCAATTCTGAGGTCCCTTTTAAGGTACGGACTTGTCCAGTTATTTTATTTATTGCTTTTCAAATGATTGAATCTATTATTGCCAAATTCAAAATCAATGATGCTTTAGCTTTCATCTTTCTATTTTTTCTGTGTTAGATAATTACAAACTTCCTTGTTCATCACTTCATCTGTTATGTTCCCGTTTCAGAAACTTCGTGTCTGGTGTTCTATTACTAGCGCAGAGTGGAAATTGGGGAATATTCAATTTATATCAGGTCAAAATGTCCATGTTTCATTATCTGATGGCAAAGTAAGTAGTCTAGAATATCTTCTTAGAGATGCTCATGATTCATTTTCAAAAAATACTCATATTTTTTTTCCAAGGTTCATAATCATATCTCTACTGCTTTTTTGTAGACTCTCTCTGTTTCTACAAAGAATATTCTACCAGCAAATCCAGATATTCTAATCGACGTTGATGATCTTATACGATTGGCTTACTTAAATGAACCTTCTGTTCTTCACAATCTTCAATATAGATACTCCCGCGATACTATCTATGTGAGCCCTGTTATTTCCTATATACTTTTTTTGAAATAGAAAGGGTTACTTATATATGTCCATTTATGTTAGTTTTTTAACATTCTTTTATCCTTTCTTTTTATTTGATTTTTTGCAGACCAAAGCTGGGCTGGTTCTACTTTCCGTCAATCCCTTCCGAAGGTTGTCACTTTATGGAAAGGATTACGTTCATGCTTATCGGCATAAATTAATAGATACTCCCCATGTCTATGCAGTTTCTGACAATGCTTTCACTGAAATGATGAGAGGCAACTCTTTTAATACTTTTATTCTTATAATAAATGTAAAAGGTTAGTAATGCATGAAATACGTCTATTTATTTTTATTTTGTAATTGCAGATAAGGCGGATCAGTCTATCATCATCAGGTACTTTGGTCTTTGTTCACGTCTATATGTTGGATCTTTGTTTAGAAACAAAGTTTTCTGTGCATCCAGGCAACCAGGTGATGGCCCTGGTTTTTCATATGCATTTTGTACATGTCGTCCCTGTTTTACATACGTATATACATACCTATAATACCCCAGTTTTAATTTCAAAGTAAAATACTTAAAATCATAAGTCTCAGAGTGAAATACAAATATTCTAATCAAATTATCTTATTTTAATGTATTTGCAGTTATAATATATTTTTTCCATTGAGAAATTACGATTTCTATAAACAATTAAACCTATTAAATTATTAATAGTGAATTTATATATTTAAATGTATAAATGGATTGAGTTATGCTGGATCCGCCTAAGAACCCAAATTAGGCCACCCCATATCAGGCATTGAGGGGGATTGCGTATATGTGCTCGTATAGATGTGGCATATATATATTCATGTGGCGAATCTTGTTTAGGCATTAATGTGGAAAATGTACCTGATTTGGTGAAATCAGTAACACTGATTCTGTGCAGTGGTGTAAGTGGAGCTGGAAAAACCGAGACAGCAAAATTTGCTGTGGAGTACTTGGCTCATCTTGGTGCTGGAAATGGAATAGAGAATCAAGTTCTGCAGGCTAATACCATTCTGGAAGCTCTTGGTAATGCAAGAACATCATTAAATAATAACTCTAGTCGATTTGTAAGTTGTTACTTCCCATCCCCTCGTGAAATATTTGGTTTAGAGTGAATATAAGTATGGTTAATCACGTGATGTGAATTTACAATTTCATTATTGCGCAGGGAAAACTGATTGAGCTACACTTCAGTGAGATTGGAAAAATATGTGGTGCCAACATTCAAACTTGTAAGCTTATTTGGCATTTCGATGCTAATTTTATTTCTTTATTTCTTTATTCTAATCATTTTCATCTATTCTTCTTCATTTGGGATGTTGGGCAGTTTTGCTTGAGAAGGTAACCATATTTCCACTCAAATTTCATCCTTTCTTTTGGCATCATTGACAAGTGTTAGTTTTGTATGACCAGTTGAGAGTAGTTCAAAGAACAACTGGTGAAAGATCTTATCATATTTTCTATCAACTTTGTGCCGGGGCACCTACTCATTTGAGAGGTATTTCCATTGTCCTTAATTTCATTTTTTAGTCCTTCCTTCCATGATCATCTACAAAAAGTAGTTTCAGGTTTGAGTAGCACACGTTATCGCGTGCTATAAACACCATAGTGCGGGTAGCCGGCGCTATATAGCAGTATAGCACGCTATGAGAAATGGGTTTTTAAGCGGATCCCGACAAGGATCCACCCAAATACCCGGTAAGATATGTTGGAGTTTTAAGTTACTTTTAGAGGTATAAATATGTGGGGAGACTGTTTGATTAATTGCTACCCGTCAATGTGCCAATTAATAAGTCATCCCAAAATCAGACGATCTTGTCTTCTCGGGGCGATTCCAGTGCCACATCTCCAGTAAGGTATTGATACAGATCGTTACCTTTCATGTTAGCTCCAAATTGAATTCTCCAAGCAAAGTAGTTGCTCCAGTCTAACGCCACCGTCTTCAGTCCATTGGCTCATGTTATAGGCTCCCTATTCTGGCATATATGGGGCAAAAGAAATAGAAGATCAAAACAACACACCCTTAGACCCCCAGAAATTATCAGCAAAGAAATATTGAGGGATGTCAGTATTGCCTATAATATCAATCCTTATAAGAAGCTCAATCGTTCTCAGATTGAGTCACATGTTATATTCCTATGGGAGTCCAATCTTTTGAGGCACCAGTCTATGGCTAGCCAGCCATGGTCATAGCTATCTATATAAGAGAGTGACAATGTTTTTACTTTTTCGTATTTAAATTTCCCTACATTTGTAACCTTATATTTTAATTTATCAAAAAAAATATATTAGTAGTTCAATTTCTATTTCTGATTTTACTCTCAGCATCCTTTTGTCACCATTCAATTTTTATTTCTTTACTCATTTGTTACCTTTTGTTATTACCAGAGCATTTGAATTTGAAGACGGCAGAGCATTACAAATATTTGATGCATAGTGATTGTTTGACCATAGATGGGACTGATGATGCTCAGAGTTTTCATACACTTCTGGTGATTTCTGAAATGATTTTTCTAGGAATCTTATTTACCAGTGACCAGAGACATCCTATATTTTTGACGTGAATACTGTAACAAGAAATAGTGATACATGTCTCGTGCGTCTTCTAACTTGCAGGAAGCATTAGACAATATTCAATTTCTCAAGGAAAAGCAATATAATTTATTTGAGATGATTGCTGCCATTTTGTGGCTGGGAAATATTTCCTTTTCAGTAATTGACAATGAAAATCACGTCGAAATTGCAGTGGATGAAGGTAAGAGCTAACAAGATGTGCTATTTTTATCATTTGAAGACGTGTTATTTTTTAAATACTTTTTTTATAAGTTTTCTTAATAGATAAGAAGTAGTTAATATGGATTTTTGCAAATACAATTTTTAAATAATATTTAATTTTTACAATAGGCATTAAAAGTGCATCCAAGTTACTTGGCTGTAATGAACAAGAATTGATTTTAGCCCTGTCAACTCAGAAAATTCAAACAGGACAATGCAGTACTGTCAAGAAGCTGACTTTATCTGAGGTTTTGAAATTCTTAATTAAGATTTTGTCATGTTTTCTTTAATATGTAAATTTTTTAATTCATTATTCTTTATTAATTTATCTTAACAGGCAATTGAGACTAGAGATGCTTTGGTGAAATACATCTACTATAGTCTGTTTATCTGGCTTGTAGAACATATAAATATGTCACTAGGAGTGGGCAATGTAGAGATTACTGGGAGATCAATATTTATTTTAGACACATCTGGATTTGGATCTTTTCATGTGGGGTACCTTGTTACTTTTCATTGAATCTATTAAGATATATTTTTTCTTTCTGAAATTATTTTTTCTTCTTCAGAAAAATAGCTTTGAACAACTTTGCATAAACTATGCAAACGAAAGACTGCAACAGCACTTCAATCGTCATGTCTTCAAACTTGAACAGGAGGTATGTATTGTTGGAATAAGATAGCGAGTGTTATATTGAAAAAGGATTATTATTTATATGAAGGAAATTAATGTATGACCCAACAAAGAAAAAGAACATCGTTAGATACTATATTTTGATTATTTTCTGAAATCTTGATTATGGATAAAACACTGGTTTAAAAAGTGCACACCTAGGAGTCTAAGCACGGTAAGAGCATGTTAGGTTATCAGGTGGATCTGTGTCTGGATCCATCCGCCTGTTAATCCACCAGAATGGCTAAATATAATTTTAAATAACTTAAAATAGATAACAGGAAGAAGAAACCATTCTTTCTTCCTGCTGTCATCTTCTAGTTTTCTAGTATTTCCAGCTTAATCGCCAGCTAGACTGCTTCCCCGTTCCGACAACTCTCTGGCGACCTGTACACCCCTTTTTCTATTTGAATATGAACAAATGAACAATTATCTCTTCATATCAGAATATCCATATTTACTATCTATGTGCACCATGCACCTAGGCATTGAGCCACGTATTCTTGATGTACCGTGCCTCAAGCCTCAAGGTATTTTAAATCTTGATAAAACATAATCACCCACACCTGTTTTTCTAGTTATCAATGTTAATATTGCATTGCTTAATCTTTGGTTGTTATGACTCATGACTTTCTTTTGGTATTTTTATTTTACTTCTGTAGGAATACATGCAAGATGGAATTGACTGGACCCAAATTGAGATTGTAGATAATACCCAGTGTTTAAATCTCTTCGAGAAGGTATTTGGTTTCTTCATGTCATGCAGTTCATGGTACACAAATTTTCAATTCCCATTTTATATTTATTTTGTGATTCAGAAGCCATTAGGGTTATTATCATTATTGGATGAAGAGTCGGCCCAGTCAAGTTCCAATGGTTTGACTTTTATCAATAAACTTAAGAAGTGCCTAAATGGGAATCCCTGCTTTAAAGAGAAGGATGGAGCTATTGGTATTTTTCATTATGCTGGCCAGGTCAGTTGTGAGTTACTTATTAGGAAGGAGCATATTTCCTATGATTTCCCATGAACTATCTCATATCGCAGCATATATATCCCGTTCCATCTTTTATTTGAGTTCTTTCAGGTCTGGTACACTATTGATGGTTTCTTACAGAAGAACAGAGACCCACTCCATTCTGATTTAATCCGGCTTCTCTTGTCATCCACTCAAGAATTTCCAAAATTATTAGGTTCGAATTTACTTGACAATTCTCAGAAGAAACTTTCAAGTTACGCAGGGCCTTTTGTTTATGTTGACTCTCAAAACCAGTGTGTTGGAACACAAATCAAGGTGATGGATTCATTTCATATGAAATAACTTATTATATTTACACTTTAATTTGAAGGTTTCAGTTAAGCCATCATATTTTCAATCTTCACGGAATTCATTGCACAAAATATGGGTCATATATCATTTCACAAAATACTATTTATATTCATGGTTCACTTTCTTAACTGAAAAAAATTATATTCATGCAGGATCAAATGTTCAAACTGATGCAGATACTGGAAAAGACAACTTCACATTTCATTTGTTGTATTAAGCCAAACAACAAGATGTCTTCAGGATTGTATGAGCATGATCTTGTGTTGCAGCAACTCAGATGCTGTGGTGTTCTGGAAATGGAAAAAATATCAAAATCTGGCTTCTCAACTCGAATTACACACCAACAATTTGCTGAAAGGTAAAGGACATGTAATTATTTTCACTTTGTTCTTGAAAATTAATATAATATTATATTTTTGTACACTATTTAATAAATATGGTATGTATTATGCAGGTATGGTTTTCTTCTCGACAAGACAGTTGTGTCTCAGGACCCCCTTGGTGCTTCACTTGCCGTTCTCCAACAGTTCAATGTTCAACCTGACATGTTTCAAGTTGGTTACACAAAGATATTTTTACGGACTGGATCGGTAATTCCATCACACGTTAACAAATTTATATGCTTTATCTGTTCTACTCTGTTCTATGCATTGATTTTTGTTTTGTAATTTTTTAAAAACATCTAGCTGGTTATTCAGCTCACATTTCACGTCAAGTTGTTTTGGAATGGTTTGATGATATAGTTTCACTTTATGTGTTATGGTTCCAACTTACAACCTTTATATTGCTTGCTCATTTGCAGATTTCTGCATTAGAAGATTCAAGAAATAGAGCACTCCTAAAAATGGGAGCAACATCATCAGAGATATGTAATGAATAATATTACATGTTTGAATTTAAAGTTTACCTTTTTGTTACAAATCCACAATGTACGTCTCTACTACGTTACTAATTCCAGTTTTGTTTTATAGTCCATACAGGTAACATGCCAAGATATGCATTTGAGTTATCGAAAAGAAGGTGGAGAGCAGCAATTACCATACAAAAATACGTGAAGAGGCAAATAGCTCAAAAATTATTTGTTAAGCGGAGAGCAGCTTCTGGCCACATGCAATCTAGTAAATTTTGTTGGATTTGTTTAATATCCTTGTCAGAGTTTTTATTTAGAAAATTTTATGTAAATTTCCTTCTTTCTTGTCTTCAGTCATTCGTGGGTGTGTGGTAAGAAATCAAGGCCTTCCAGAATCAACGACGGTATAGATTTGAATGTTTAAAAATGTGACATCTTGAATTTGAAGCTTATTATTTCTAATCCGCGGTGATGATTGCAGGTCAGTGACTCCAAAAATAAGAATCTTCAAGTCCATCCTTCTGTTTTGGAAGATGTTCGAAAAGAATTAAGTTTAGAATACGATGCCAAAATAAAATATATGGAGGAGATGTGGGAGGGTCAGATAAAGGCATTGCAGACAAGTTTAGTTGCGGCCAATAATGGTCATATGAAGCAGCAACCAAACCTCAAGTTTCGTTTTGAAGAAGAGGATTCAAATTTTGGAACAAACAACACAAGTAAACAGTCCCAACATGATGATGATGGTGGCGGTGAAAGCAATCATGTAATAAATCATGTTCTAAGAGAATTTGAGGAGACGAAGCGGGTGTTTGAAAACGACGTTCAATACCTCGTCAATTCCGAAATGGACCCGGATGTAGAATTCCGGAGGTTGAAGAAACGGTTCTCTGCATGGAAGAAGTACTACGCAAACCGTTTGGAAGTGGCCAAGAAGACTCTTCGTGAACTTGGGAAGAATGGGGATGTTGAGAATAATAAGAGTTTATGGAAGAACTGCTGGACCAAAAAATTCACGGGATCAAGCACCAGTAAAAGAATTCCCTTTTTTCGCCGAGAGTAATAACTATTCTTCGATTCTAATTCTATAAGCATGACCTGATGAGTGATGAGCAATGACTAATGACTGAGTATGTTGACTTACTGTGAGAGTGTGTGTGAGAACTTTTTTACTTTTATTGATATTTTTTTAGATTGTAATTATTCATATGTATTGTGTAATTCTGTATATAATAATAGAACAAACTTCCTAAAACTCTAAAAGACAATGTACACTTTAAGGTTAGATGAGGCTCTCTTATCTTAGCCGTTCATTTTTTATCTCACAATCTCAGTCGTTTATTAGATTTTCTTGTCTTCTAGTTGTTTTTTAGTTTTTATATTTTTGATAAGGTAAATTGCATTAAAAAAAAAAAAAAAAGAGTTTACATTAAGTGAGTTTTATTTCCTTAATTAGTTATTGTATTGCCCGATATAGACAGTATTAGTTATGTTGTGCAGCTGCTCTTCATTCTGCTAGAGTCTTTTGAACTTGGTTGAATCAAATCCAATTCTCACATTACTATCGCATAAATCGAACAGCAGGTCTTTGAGCCGCTTCTTGTTCCTCTTGAGTCTGGCATTTATTTCAACCTCTTTTATTCTTTTAATTCTTATCAGTTTAATGAATCATAGAATGATTTATGATTATAAGCTCAGAATTATATATAAATTAAGAATAAATTACAGAAGAAGAAATTGTGCATTGACATTTTCAATCAAAGGTTTCAAGCACCGGGGACGAACTTGGTGGCGAAGGACCATGCATTGTTGGCAACTGGGTCGTCAAGATGATCCAAAAGATTCTCCAGTGGTCCCTTTCCGGTGACAATGGCTTGGGTGAAGAAACCGAACATGGAGAACATGGCCAGACGACCGTTTTTTATTTCTTTGACCTGAAGCTCGGCAAAGGTGACAGGGTCATCGGCGAGACCAAGTGGGTCGAAGTAAGTACCACCTGGGTAAAGATCATCGCCGGTCCCAACACCCTCCAGACCATTGATACGGTAGCTCTCCACCAAACCCATGAGAAGCACCTGAAATCCCAAAACTGCTAGGATACTCTGTGCATGGACCAGACTGGGATTTCCCAGGTAGTCTAACCCACCGTCAGAGAAGATTTGCGAGCCTGCCTTGAACCACACTGGTTCCTTAAACTCCACCTTTACCCATTTCCCAAGAACCTCCGGTGTTATGCACCCGAATGCTCCCAGCATCGCCCATCTCCCGTGGATCACCTCAAGAGCACGGTTCTTGGCGAAAGCTTCTGGGTCGGCTGAGAGGCCGGCAGTGTCCCAACCGTAGTCACCAGGAAACTCACCTTTAAGATAGGAAGGAGTCTGAGCCGAGAAAGGTCCGAGGTACTTGACACGATCGGGGCCATACCACAAATCGTTACTCTATTTCAAACAAAAGAAAACACACAAATCACGACGAGCAACCAACTGGGTAATTGCATGAAATATAAAACTAGCTAGCTAGCTAAGTAGTTCAATTCGCTGACCATGGTGTACTTGGCATTGCCGAGAGAGACAACATCTCTAAGAGAGTTATTTGAAGAAGCCTTTGTCTGGCCGAGGAACGGCGTTGGAGCGAGGATGGAGGTGGACGACATATCTGCACTATAGTTTGTGTCAGTATGTGGTTCTGGACTTTCAGTTTGGTGATGTAAATATGGGAGGAGGAAAATTAAGAGGAGATGAGGAGTGGAAAGGGTGTTGGATTTGAACCAATAGAAATGGGTATGATAGATTCGGGCAATCTATAATTCATATCTTCATCATCCACGTGTAATTTTTTTTTTTTATAGAATATTTACATAATATATCATTGGTTATATATTTAAAATAATTATCATGTGTTATTAAAAATGTGTCAATTTAATCATGTTCATTAGATCGATTTTTCGTCGATACATGTATATGTCTTTTACAGTATATTATTTTAACTGTTGAATTAAATATTAATGAACACGATTTGATTACACATTCAAGGTACGGCATACCTGAAACGCGTCCTATATATTTACAACAGTCAACAAGATTAAAATTTTAGATTCTTAACAAACTTAATAGTTGATTTAACCAGTTTAATTGATTTCTTTGTTTTTGTGTAATTGTGAAAATCAACTATTAATTTATAATTATTAATCATAAAAAATGGAGAATGTTTTTAAGTTAACGGATCCATCATATATCGAGATATCTGATGGGCTGAACGGTCAGGCCCAGTAAGTGTCGATGAACAATTTTAATTTTCAATCGATCCATGATCCAATCACGTTTTTTTATTGTTAACCGACAAATAAGAAAAATTGTGGGATCCACATTCTGGACGTGCCACCCTCACGAAACATTGATTCGCACTACACAACTAACCGATCTTGGTAATATTTAGTGAGTGCGGTGGCCGGTGGGTATAACATGGTCGTACAGAGAGATATCACCAATCAGATATTGCCACGTCATGTTCTTTTTTAAATAAAACAACCTTCTCCGGTTGAACGCCACATCCGGCGCTCTCTCCGCCTCTCCATCCATCAGAATACTCTTATTTTATTATTTCCTCTCTCCTCTGAAGTTTGTCCAGATCCCGGACGAGGTATCCGGAGAAAATGGCGCCACGGATTTTAGCGTGCTTCGGTCGAGGCTTCGGGCCCGAATCCACTCTCGGCCACTCGGGATCGGAATCCGATCAGAGACGAGCAGGACCGGTCCTCGTTGAGCTCTTCTCATCGCAAGGATGCAAAACGTCGCCGGATGCGGAGAATCTGATTTCGAGGTTGGGAAGAGGCGACTTCGCCGAACTAGAGGAAGAGGAAGGGATGCTGCCGGCGGTTGTAGTTCTAGAGTTTCATGTGGAATACTGGGATTACTTGGGATGGAAGGATCCTTTCGGATCAAGCATGTGGACCGTTAGACAGAAGGCGTATGTGGAGAGTCTGAAATTGGATACGCTGTACACGCCGCAGGTTGTGGTGATGGGAAGGAAGGAGTGCCTCGGCACCGAAGAGAGCAACATTATCTCAGCCGTTCGATCCGCCCCGCGGTTCGCCGCACCGACCTTTCAGGTAACCACTGATTGATCGGTGTTGATTTAGACATGTAGCAATTGCGTATCTAATGATTTAATAATGATCGATGCAGGTGAGTTTCCAGAAGCCAGGTCCCGAAACTCTGAACGTATCTTTAACCGGTCAATTGCGGATGAAAGTAGACTGCTGTGGACTCGATGTGATGGTTGCTCTTTGCGAGAGTGGACTTACAACCAACTGCATCAGAGGAGAGAACGCCGGGAAAATGCTGTCCAATGACTACGTGGTCCGTAAGCTTGAGAAACTCTGTTCGGTGAAAGATATCTCGTCGAAGAAAATTCTCTCAGGAACCTTGGGTTTCTCACTGTGGGAGGGATTCGATGCAAGTAAGAGTATGATCGTGTTGTTTGCTCAGAACAGCAGCAATTACCATACATTCGGTGTGCAGAAGTTTAAGTTACCCGATGGCCTTTGATCGATGTGTATTTACCTAAATTCTGCGGTTAGTCATTTGATTCGATTCCATTTATGCTTCGTTGTTTTGATCTGTACAAAAATAATAATTAATCTATTGTTTATTCTGTATGTACTTTGAGTTCTATATTGATTGTGTGTGAAATCACATCACTAATCATTAAATGATCAGGATGTATGTTTCGATTAATTAGTTAATTTTGGTTAGATTATATCCATTTGAGCGAAAATACAGGGAAATTAGCTACTGTTACAACTAAAAACCTCTAATTAAACGCAACTGTCGATCGTAGATTGGATAATTAGTTTAATGTCTAAATATACATACATTGAATATAAAATATAATTCATTTGTGATTAATTACAGGTTGATCTTCAGTTGAGAGACCAGCAGGAGACGAACATGGCCTTCTGCAGAGACTCCTCTGCATCCATATTCTTCTTTTTCCCTGCATTAGAGTCGCCTGACTCCAAAGAGGAAGAGGAAGAGAGAGGAGAAGGTACTTGATCATTCTTCAATCTCACTCTGGCATTCTCCTTGGCACCGTTATCTCCGTTGTGCATTCCTCGATTCACCGTCACCGAGATCCATACCTGGGACATAATATAATAGTTGATTTCGGCAATTCGAAGTTGAAGGCTGAAACCTAACATATGCAATTCCATAAACCTGATTTGATCTGATCGAATTCTACAGGAAGATATAGGTTATAACTTATATACCAAGATACAAAACCATAGTGGTTTGGCGATTCCAGTGGGCGAATGATTTTATTTCTAACTCTGGATAAGAATTGGGGGCATGCTTGCATCGCTCCCTTATCCTATCCAAACTGAGCTTCAACTTCCAAGACCGCATGTGTTGTTCCCCCTTGTCATGTGCTCATTACTCATGTAATCAGCTAGCCATCTAGGTTTTTTTTATTAAGCTACTTTGATTAATAAGTAAAATAGATTCAACATATAACTTGATGACACCCTTGGGCCGGCCTACTAATTATGGTTCAAGGATAACAACAGCTCATACACCAAACCCGACAAGGATCCGACCCGACTACGGTGCGGGTCAGTCGGTCTGGGGACCCGACCTGGGGCTAAGCCTAGACCAAGGTCCGCTTAGCCTAGGCCCGGCCTCCATAGCAGAGTAACATTGCTATTAATATTGTTTACCTCGGGATAAGCAACAGGTAAATTAATGAGTCTACACTAGCTACTAGAGTTACTAGAGTAGAGAGAGTGAGAAAAAGAGAGGGAGAGAAAAAGATCAAGGATCGACTGTAACGGCCACCTCATCGACCTTGCGTCATCACAACTAAAAATTAAAAGCCAATTACTGAGAATTAAATCTAATCACTTTAAGTTAACGGCCATCTGATTATATTGATCATTCACCACTCCGAAGACACACTAGTGAAGGCCTCGACATTTGGTTCCTGAAAACATTGGAGAAAGGTTTCTCATTGGCCGATATCCCTATATGGGTGAATTTCTCGAATATCTAGGTCAGATTTTGGAACAAAGATCTACTGTCGAGAGCATATAGCAAGCATGTTAGGAAGGTGATAGAGTTCGTCACGAGAAGATGATTATCTAGGATGTACAGAAGTAATTGGAGATCTTGGCACTAGAGCAAGCGTCAGAATCGAAGAACGACGATCACTTGAAGACCGTTGGACAGAAGGAGGGAATAATAGGGTGACGTCCAATTCGGAAGATCACCCAATCGACCCGATTGCGTGACTTTATTTTCTGATTAATTCAGGTTTTGCGTTATTTAATCGGTCTATAATATTCGTTTATGAATACTCGATTCCAACAATTGCATTATCTCATAATTTTACTACTCCAAAGGTTGCTGAAATATTTGTAAGAGATATTATTAAACTACATGGCATACCTACTTCTATTGTTTCAGATAAAGATAGAGTATTCACTTCAAAATTTTGGAGAGACTTGCATAAGCTTAGCGGAACAAAGCTGAATTTCTCTTCTGCATACCATCCACAATCAGATGGTCAAACTGAAGTTGTCAATAGAACTCTAAAAATGTATCTCAGATCCTACTGCCCTGACAACCCGAGAAATTGGTTCAATTACTACCATGGTCAGAGTTATGGTACAATTCAAGAGTTCAAATGAGTGAAATTGTGTCACTTGGTGCTTTCATCGTTTTTGAACTCTCTTAAACAGGATGACTTCATTCGAATTATCAGCTCATCCAGATTTCATTCGTCTCCAAAATCTGCAAATGTTTCAAATCAAGGAGATGGGAGAATTCAGATCTACAGATAATAATAATTTTATGACATTGAGCAAACAACTTGCAGATATGTGTGCTGAAGGATTTAAAGAGAAACTTCCAGATGAAGATTATGAAAAAGAGAAGAAATCTCCATAAACTTATTACCGATCCATTGTTAATCTGGACAGCCCTTGTTATGCGCAAAGTATCTTGAATGATCCTAATTATGCACCTGCAAAACATGTGAAAGTCAATATGCCAAGATTTGATGGTTCTGATGCTGAACACTGGATTTTCCCTGTTAGAAGATACTTTATTTTCAATAAAATTAAATTCCAGAGGACCAGAAACTGTTAATTGTTTCCTTTCACTTGGATGGCTTAGCAAAGAAATGGTTTGCATAGATGAAAGCTAGCAACATGCTTACTAACTGGGTAGTGGATGTTGTGATTAGGAAGTTTATAACCCTCCATCATCAACTCCCGGGGGGGGAATTAAGCAAACTTCGTCAAGAAGGGAGCTTAACTGAGTATCAAAGCCTGTTCGAAGAGATGTATACCAGGGTATTAGGCCTCCCTGAATATTTTATTCTAGAAATGTATATTTCTGGATTAAAAGAGGACCTACAATCTGAAGTAATGTTGAGAAAACCAACCGATATCCATGAGGCAATGGAAATTTCTAAAATGATTGATAACAAGAAAGGAGGGTACAAGGGAAACTACAAATCTTATGCTACCAAGCAAACAACATCAAATTATTCTTTTCCACAAACCACAAAGAAAGATACAGTAGTTACTGAGATTACACACACCACCAAAAGATTGTCTACAACTAAAAAGGCAGAAAAAAGAGGCAAGGGCCTTTGTTTTAATTATGACGAGAAATTCACACCCGACCACAATCAAGTGTGTATAGGCAGGCAAGGGAAATTATTCAGACTTTCTGCTGATCAGAGTTGCTTAGAGGAGGTAGAAGAACAAGAAATATTAATAGAAGAGGATGAAAATACTGTGATTGAATTAGCAGAGGATGGTAGTAAAGAAATCTCATATAATGCATTTGAAGGTAACATCAACCTAAATACAATCAGGCTGAATGGATCTATTGCCAATAAACCAATAAGTGTAATGGTTGATACTGGTTCGACTCACAATTTTATGCAAGAAGATATTGCTAAGTCTCTAAAACTTACCATAGAACCTATTATTCCATTCAAGGTTTCTACTGGTAATGGAAAACTGATTTGTGCTAAAATATGTAAGTGTGTGGAGCTGGTTATCGAAGGGATTCCCCTAAAGATGGATATATATTTATTATGCATGTCTGGTTCAACTATGGTTGTGGGTGTTCAAGGCTTAAAGATTCTACGACCAATTACATTTGACCTAGAAAAATTATCTATGAAGTTTATGTGGAAGGGAAAACAAATCTGTTGGCAAGGTCTAGCATGGATCTCTGAGGATCCATTAACCGTGGGACAATTGAAATGTCTGATTGCATCAACTTAGGAGGCCTATTTATGCTATGTGGAAAAGAAAGAGGGTGATAGTGAGGTTGCTGTCCTAGAAACACCATACACTAAATTAACAGAAATTATTCAAGAACATTGTGATATTTTTGAAGCCCCTAGTGAGCTCCCACCCCAAAGAAAACAAGATTATTTCATCCACTTAGAACCTAATTCCGGTCCGGTTAATGTAAGACCATATAGGTACCCTCAGTTCCAAAAGGCAGAGATTGAAAAGCTTGTAACTGAGATGCTGAATCAGAAAATTATTAAAATCAGCACAAGTCCATATTCATCCCCAGTGTTGTTAGTAAAAAAAAAAGGATGAAGGTTACAGATTGTGTGTGGATTACAGGGCCCTAAATGCATTAACTATTAAGGATAAATATCCTATTTCGACTGTAGATGAACTGTTGGGAGAGTTAAAGGGTTCAACTGTGTATTCCAAGCTGGATCTCAGATCGGGGTTTCACCAAATCAGAGTCCATCCTCCCCATACTGAAAAGACTGCCTTCAGAACTCACCAAGGCCATTATGAATTCTTAGTGATGTCCTTTGGCCTCACAAATGCCCCTGCCACCTTTCAAGCCGTGATGAATTCTGTATTTGAAAGGTACTTAAGAAAATTTGTTATTGTTTTTTTTATGATATTTTGGTCTATAGTGCCTCAGTTGAAGATCACATCAACCATCTTCGGTGTGTGTTTGAAATTCTCAGAGAGAATAAGCTACTGGTTAAAATTTCCAAATGCTCCTTTGGAAAAGGAGAGATGACATTTCTAGGTCATATCATAGATGTAGAAGGGGTACACCCTGACCCTGAAAAGGTGAAGGCCATCGTGGATTGGGAACCTCCTAAAACCATAAAAAAATTAAGAGGTTTCCTTGGGCTTACCAGATACTATGGAAGATTTATAAGAAATTATGCTCAAATTGCTGCCCCAATGACTGATTTATTGAAGAAAAACTGTTTCAAATGGGGAGAATTGGCAGCCACTAGTTTTGTGAAATTAAAAGAAGCAATGGTGATTGCTCCTGTCTTGGGATTTCCAGACTTTTCCAAGCAATTTACCATTGAGACAGATGCTTGTAAAAGCGGGGTAGGTGCTGTTTTGTCACAGGAAACTCATCCCATCTCATTTTTTAGTCGTAAAATTTCTGAAAAATCAGTTCAGCATCAATTTATGTCAAAGAAATGTATGCTATCACTACTGCAGTGAGTAAATGGAGGCACTACTTATTAGGCTCTCACTTTCTAATTAAGACAGATCACAAGAGTCTTAAAAATCTTCTCACTCAGACAATACAAACACTTGAGCAACAAATCTTTCTCTGTAAGCTTCAAGGGTTCGATTTCAGTATTATCTATAAGCCTGGCAAAGAAAATGTAGTTGCTGATGCTCTTTCTAGGTCCTTTGAAGACAAGGAAGAGGAGATTTTATTTTCTAGTAACTCTATGGGTGCTCCTGGATCACTTCTATTTCTTACAACCACTATTTCTGAATTTTTTGAAATTCTAAAAAAAGAAAACCAAACAAATCCTCTATCACAGGAGCTGATGCAAAAGCACACTACTGCAGTCCAAGACATAGAGGGCTACATGGTCAGAAATGGCATGTTATTCTACAAAGGTAAATACTATGTGAATAAAAACTCCCCATTGATTTCTAAACTTCTGTTCGAATGTTATAATTCTCTATTGGGAGGCTATGGTGGTGTGAATAAAACTTGGAAGAGGGTAGCTAAAAATTTCTATTGGCAAAATATGAGTCTTAGCATAAAGGAATATGTCAAGAATTATGTCACCTGTTAGCAGATGACGCCAGTAAACACCAAGTTAGCGGGGCTTCTTTTACCCCTCCCTATACCCTCTAAGGTATGGCAAGACATTACTATGGATTTTATTACAGATCTTCCCAAGGTTGAAGGGAAATCAGTTATCATGGTGTTGTTGGACCGGCTATCTAAGTATGCACACTTTAGTGCATTACCTCATAATTTTACTGCTCCAAAGGTTTCTGAAATATTTGTAAGAGATATTATTAAACTACATGGCATACCTACTTCTATTGTTTCAGATAGAGATAGAGTATTCACTTCGAAATTTTGGAGAGAGTTGCATAAGTTTAGCGGAACAAAGCTGAATTTCTCTTCTGCATACCATCCACAATCAGACGGTCAGACTGAAGTTGTCAATAGAACTCTAGAAATGTATCTCAGATCCTACTGCCATGACAACCCGAGAAATTGGTTCAAATTACTACCATGGTCAGAGTTATGGTATAATTCAAGCTATCACTCCTCATTGGGAATGACACCTTTTATGACATTATATGGGAAGGAATCCTCTGAAATTCCACATTACAGAGAAGGAGAATCATCAGTGGAAGCTCTGGATATTAATCTAAATCTCAGGGAGGAGACTCTACAAAAGATTAAACATAACTTAGAATTAGCACAAATCAGAATGAAAGCTCAAGCTGATAAAGGGAGATAAGATATTTCATTTGAAGTGAGTGTTGGTCAGATTAAGACCCTATAGACAGATTACAGTAGCCCAAAGGATGCATAATAAGTTGGGAAAAAAATACTTTGGCCCTTACAGAGTATCTAAGAAAATCAATCCAGTGGCTTAACAGCTAGAATTACCGCCGGAAAGCAAAATCCATCCTACATTTCATATATCCAAGCTTAAAAAAAAAATTGGAACATCACCTGAAAATCAAGACATGGGAGAACCACTGATTTCAGTAGAAAATAAACCTCTATAATCTATGCGATGGCTGTACTAAAACGCAGGTCTGTTTGGCAAGGAGGTGTGGTGAAAGAGAGCAATGGCTAATTAAATGATGTGGTACCATACCTGAGGACTCTTCTTGGGAGGATGCTGAAGCCGTGCGAAGGGTGTTCCCGTCTATCAACCTTGAGGACAAGGTTGACTCTCAAGGAGGGGAAGATGATACGATTCCCCTTGGTTATCCGATACTGAAGGCGGATATCTGCAACATCGTCGGAGCTGCTGACCTAATCATTGGAGGAGAAGTGAACGACGACAATCAACCGTTGGCTGTAAGTGAACCCGGTCCAAGCAACGACTACAGGCCAAGGCGACTCCCCAAGGAACCAGCTTGGATGAAAGATTTTGAAATTGACTAGAAGCCCAATCCCAACGCAAGTGGCTAAGTGAATCTGTTTCAAATTGGGTCATTTTATTAGTAGCCCCTGTTTTAAATTTAAATTTCCAAAAAAACTCTAAGTATAAGAGATGTAATTTCATTTGAGGAATTTTAATCAAATTTTTTTCATTAATCAATGAATTAATATATACACAAATGCCATAACCACCTAAATAAACAATATAGGTGAGAAAGCAGAAAGAGAAAGTCGGGACACTAGGAAAGCACTATAAGAAAACAGACCTTCGTCCATGGCCAAAATCAATGACCATTTGATGAAGGTGACGCTTAGTAAAATGTGGAAAGAAAAGAGAACAGTCACATCAGAGGTAACATTTGAATCGGGACACGAAAAGGATTTGAGCATGCATCGAACTAAAAAAAGTGTTTGATTCCATTCAATGATAAGCAATTGATGATACACTTAGAGTATGAATGTTGACTCTCGTTTGATTTTTACTATTATGGATTGTATTACGACAATCGAATTTTCTATATTGGTTGAAAGTTCCCCAACAAGGGAATTTAGAGGTGGTTAAGACCTCTGACAGGGGGGTCCCCTATCACCGATACTTTTTAATATGGTTCTCGGAGATCTTTCCCAAACATTTTATTACTCGGAGAAGAAAGGAGACATGGATACTTACATTATCGGGGGAGCAAGGTCACCTACCCACCTTATTTTTGCAGATGATTTGCTTTGGTTCTCAAAGGTAAACAAGAAATCGATCAGAAGTCTAAAAAAGGTTTTAAATTCATTTGAGGATTTCTCGAGGCTATCACCAAATACATGAAAGAGTATTGGACTCTATATCTCGGCGACGTGCACAAATAAAGAGAAGCTGGCGGCAATTTTGGGATACCCGGTTAAGAAACATCCTTTTATACATATTGGAGTTCCGATTGCAAAGTGCGAATTGAGGGTAAATGATTGTCAAAAGTTGCTTGATTAGGTCAGGGAGCGAACAACATTGCGTATTGGAGAACAAAAAATCTATCATACTTTGGGAAACTGCAAATGATCAAATGGGTGATTTTTGGAAGACTAAATTTTTGGTTCTAAGGTTTGGTTATGCCAAAGGTAGTGCTTCATACAGTATGGATGATTATCTATATATGAATTTGTTTGGGAAGGCAGAAAAGGAATTATTTGGCGCTAGATAACGAAGGAGAAGGATGAGGGTGGTATTGCGTTGAGGGATATCAGAACAATGGCGATTGTGGTATCAATGGGTAAGGCGACGAAAATTTGGACGACTGAACACTCAATTTGGACAAACTAGAAATAAAAAATACAATATGTCAAGGGGAGAGAAATATGCACAATCCAAGGTGGGCAAAACAATTTTCCGGTATGGAATGTGATCTTAAAAAAAATGGAGGCAGTTGAGATGTGCACGGAGTGTAGGCCGCAATATTCATTATAGTTGAGAGGAAAAGATATGAATGTGAAAATGGAGAACATCTATCACACGATCATAATCCAGGCAAACAAAAAGATCCCATATTTGAGGGAGGTTGTGCATATAAGTCTTCAAAAATGGAAGTCGTCTTATGGCGAATAAGGTGGAATAAGAATTATGTGTTCAATAAATTGAGATCTTGGGGTTAACAGTTCCAGACTACTATCTGCTATGTGAAAGATTTTTTTTGAAACAGATCTGCTATGTGAAAGATTGATAAATCGGTTGAACACATGTTGTTCAATTGTGATTGCACTAGGGAGTTATGACTCCAATTTGCAGACCTAACTGGTGGTGCATAATGGAAAATATTGGGTAAACAAAGACTGACGAAAGGATATACACGACGTTGGCCGGAGCAGAGGAAGAAGATGATCGTGAAGTGAGACAGTAGAACTTGATGATTTTATTATGGATGATTGTATCCTATTTATAATATTACAGATGATGGTTACTTAACTACTACTGATTATTGTTTCTAATTACTTAATTGTGAAACTAATTTTGTTATTCCAATAGAGACTTTATAAAAACAGTGCATGTATTTAACCAACTAGGTTTCACCTCGATACAATTAAGGATTTCTACAACCGTGTTCACCGCTCGATCATTAATAAAAAAAATTAAATTGTTACGTTATTTATAGTGTTCATAACAACAATCTTACGATGGTTTCATAGAGCGAGAGCTCTTGAAACCTTAGTGTCGTCCCTTTCTTTTCAAACCATCGTTTCTCGATCCTTCTCGCCTCCTCTCCCCCCTTGAGAGAGGGAGATGAGCTAAAGAGATGCACTCGCAGGTTGTTTGTCGTTCACATTTTCCATCGTCGTCCACCATTCTTCCATTCAGATCTCAACCGACGAACATGTGTGTCTCACTCCCTCTTCTTCTTCACAGACACAATGCGAGATTGTTGGAGAGATCGAGTATAGACCTGGGGTTTCTTTATTAGACCTTCCATCACGAACCTGAAGAAGAGTTTGAATCTGGGAAAGAGTTGGTCGGCTCTCACTGCGTGATGCTGGTACATTATTTTCATGGCTTCAACTTTCAAAATCAAGCACATGTGGCAAGCGAGGAAGACGTGATGATGCTATTCAGTCGGGACATTAGGCAATGTTGGTACCATGGACCGCGGACCGCGGCCCATGGACCAAACCGGCCCTGTCGGCGGCCCGAGCGAACGGACGGGCCCGGCGCGCGAGCCCACGAGGCCCAAGGACTGTGATGGAAGGTTATAAATACCTCCCCTGGTCCAACAGGGGAGGGGGTTGATAATTCTTAGAGAGACACTTGTACTAGGTTGGACGGTTAGCTTATTCCGGCGAACCCACACACCAACAGGCAACTAAACCAACTCCGATCGTTACTAATTCCTTGATTTTGTCTCTAACTTTTTTAATTGTTTTTTTTAATGTAATCTTTAATTTTATTTGAATACAATGACCTTTAGCCAAAAAAAACAACTTAATGGACAGGTTGATGTTTACTAACAGAAGAAGAAAAATCGAAAAAAAATTCTTCCAATTAGAGATAAATACTATAACTTATTTTTTTCCTCTTCATATATATCATAACAATCCTTCTTCAGTGTATTTCTAAAAATGTGTTTGAACTGAGGTTGAAGAGATTCTATAAATTCTTTAAAGTCACTGTGTTTAACAATGGAGAAAGGATATTCATGCAATATAACCATCCTCGTTAAGACTTGTCTACTTACAGTTTATGAAAAATTAAAAAATTTCACTTCTTTTATTTTATTTTTGGACCTAAATGGATGTTGACTGCTAATGTGTTTTTAAAGATGCTTTGCACTATCGCTTGATCTAACCGTTAAGATATTTTTACAATATTTACATTTTACCATACGTTTTCTTTAACTTCTATTACTTCAAAATTATTCCAAATAGCTAGGAGATGTTAATTTTCTTTTCTTAATTTGTTTCAGTTTTTTCACATCTGTAAATAAATAAAATAACTAAATGAGAATATGAGATTGGGGGGTTGCAGATTTTAAAAATTAAAGAATAAATTAAGGAGCAAAGTAAAGATTCTTTAAATAAAAATCTTGGGGGAAAATAAATTAAAGAATCGAGACGGGGGATTGCAGATTTTAAAAAAATCTTGGGGGAGAATAAATTAAAGATACGAGGATAGCCCGTACGAGTGAGGAAAATATGATAGGAAGAGTAGGTAAACTCATCTGTACCATAATCCATCTGGAGAGCCACTCGGCATTGTTTGAGATAAAGTGCCGTGGACAAAGAGCTATTACGACTAACCAGGTCCAAAATAGATTTACTTACTAGGAAAGTAGCAATGCAGGTTACGGTACATAACTTAGAGCAAGTACACATGATCATCTTATTAAGCCATGAGTACCCCCAAGTCTTTCAAAACTCGGTGCCACTCAATAGGTGGTTTGATGCGATCAATGGATTTTAAAAATAATATATCAATCGTCTTATTTAAGAATCGAGGCAGGAGGGATTGCAGATTTTAAAAAAAAATTGGGGGAGAATAAATTAAAGAATCGAGGCAGAATAAATTTAAAAAATCTTGGGATTGCAGATTTAAAAATCTTGGGGTATTAGAGATAGATTTAATTTAATAAAAGATATATGATTTGAAAAAAAATACCCAATGGCAGCCTCTTTTGGTGCTTAATCTAGATATGGAGGTGTTTGATCTTCATTTGGAAATGCATCATTTTGATTTGGAGGAAGATCATTGTTGAAGAGAATACTTCCTAGCATTTTTGAGGTGTTGAAATGATGAAACC
This sequence comes from Zostera marina, assembly GCA_001185155.1. NCBI lineage: Eukaryota > Viridiplantae > Streptophyta > Magnoliopsida > Alismatales > Zosteraceae > Zostera > Zostera marina. The sequence continues at coordinate 148,449 of LFYR01000930.1, read as the reverse complement.
CTAACCCTAATATTGGTGAAAGGGTGAGGAAGTACTAAGTAGTAAATAAATAAATAATTATGGTGAAATGGTGAAAGTGTGAAAGTAAAACCCTAATATTGGTGTATTTATATTAAACCTTTAAGTTATTAATATATAATACAATAGGACAAACATCAGGTGCGACATATTGCACATGCGCCAAAGGTGTCAATACGACGTAATACAAGTAACGAGTACACCTCAATAATAATGTAACATACGACGTAGACCTCGTTGCAGTATGTATAAAAAAACCGCCGTGAAGATTTCGAACCGTCAAATGACAGATGTACGACTGTAATTGAAGATGGCGCATATATCGCAAATAGCAATATTGCACCTGATAATTTCACTAATACAATATGCATTAAAAATATTTATATTTAAACCTCTAATTTACTAAAATATTAATATTTTTTTCTAACATTTAAAATAGCCAGGTCAGGGTTCAGCCGGGTCTGACTAATCTGGACCTGGACCACTAACTGGCCGGGTCCAAACCCTTTAACGGACCCGTAATTGGTGCCGGGTCCGGGTGACAGCCTTATTTAGAGGTGAACGTGGGTGAAAATTAAATACCCAGTGAAAATATCCCCGGCCATCCCGGTCACTCGGTCAGTCATTTAAAATATTTAATTTTTAATAAGTTGCTTTATATATTAAAAAAAAAGTTTAACACAAAAAAACAATTGATTTAAATATAGTTATACTTACTTTCTACTTACTCTCTATCTAAGGAGACGGGTTTGTCTGACAGTTAATTAATCTTAACTTTCTTCTTCCACCCTGTTGTAGATCAACAACTGAAGAACATCACATTGGTATAATGCCTTTTTTTCGCGTTCCTCTTGTGTAACTTTTTGAATTTGTTTTCCTTGAAAAAAATATTATAAAATAATTGTTTTGGAGATAAATATGAAATTATAATTTGAGAATTAACCTAAAATTGTATTATCTTTATATGGATTAGTTTTATTAATTGTTTTGGAGATGTCGTTTTCGAGTAATGAATCTTCACGTGGGCTTTGATAAAAAAGATAAGACGAAACAGATCGCCATGGCACTAGCCCACATACTAGATTCGATTCACGTTAGAATATATCAGATAATTCATCACCTCTACACTTCTACTGACTACACTAAAAACCCTAAAACATGGAACTGTAGGAAGAATATACATGAGACGAACATAAAACTCAGTTGGGTCCCCAACAACTGAGATAAATGACAGTCCGAAACGACTCTTCTCCAGATCTTCTTCTATTCTCTTCGGAAGCTGCACAGTTCTTTGTGACGGCGGTGGACTTTTTAATTTTGCGTCTAATTTGGCGGGAAGAAGATGGAGTTGAAGCAGAAACAGCAGAAGAGGAAGATGTATTGGCCACGGCGGTGTCTTTCAAGGATTTGGAGACCGGATCTTTTATCTCCTGCGCCACTCTGGAGCCGCCCTGAATCACCAGCTTACTCGCGTATCGCAAACTCATCTCGATCCAAACAAATCGTACCACCCACCATTTGCTTCGTTTTTATCGCTATTTATAGACCTATCCAGTGGCAGAAATCCACGTGGCACGTTACCAGAAGATAGATGGATTACGATTTAAGTTAGAACTCTGCATTTACGTCTAATCTTAAAAGCTCAGTTATGTCACCAACTCACCAATTCTATCCAATCCAAAAAAATGAAACCGACTTGAAAAATGGTAGAGGCCGTAAAGCCCAAGAACCAAGGCCCAATAAGCTAGCTAAAGGCTGTGAGAAGGGGGAAAAAATAACAATCTTAAATCATCCAATAAATTAAGAATAATTTGTCCATTAGCTCATCCCGCCCTTGCTAATGGAACCAACCACTTCTTGCACATTTCTGAAAACAAAAATCGATAATTGCCATTGTAATTGCAAATTTACAGGAGGAGATCTATATGTATTCTATATACATACCAATAAAACTTACATGTTCCCATTTTCGGGTCTTCTCGACAGGCATACCGAGCATTTTTCCTTCGCATCTTCTGCAGACACCTTGGGATGCCTGATGAGTATAAAAACATCAAACTGATAATGTCTTGGAATGAATAGATTGTAAGAAGTAAGAACCATTCAAATGTTGTTTCTGATCTAATTAAAATCACAGAGTGAATTCAAATATCTTAACGAAGAGGTTTGATTCAAATGTCTTAATTCAAATGAAGAGAATTAACTATGCCGCCATTCAAATATAATGGAAAGGGAAATGAATGAAAAAAACAATTTACCATTTCTTTAAACAGCTTCTGTTACTACTCCTGCAGTGATGGCAAGTCTTCTTTCGACGATTTACCAAACCCAGAGCTTTTCTCACATAAGGAGCTTTCTTCACAGATAAAATAGATGAAGAAAAAAACATAATAAATAGCAGTTCATCTGCCAAATCACTCAAAACAACGAGAAACACATGGATAACGGGATAACTAACTTGGATGGTTCCAACTGGAGGCTCGACATTTTTTGATCTGAAGCACCTGTGGAAGAATGAACTTTGATCAACACCAAGCTTTATTTTCAACTGTTGAGTCGAATTGTTGGAGCACCCATTGGATATTCTCATAACTCCGTTAGGTAAACTCTTTACAATATCTACTGATCCTTCTTCTCTTCTTCTCTCCTCATCCTTTTCACTCTTTTCCATTTTCTTCTTCATAATCGAAACCATCAATTCAACTGCCAAGCTTTCAATTTTGTTATTCCTTTTCTTCTTATAATCCTTCTTCTTCTTGTTTAAACCCTTATCTTTGATTCTCTGAATCCTTTCTTGCGCAGATTTCAGTTTTTGTATCTGTGGATGAACCACCAAGCCCCCACGGGGTTTTCGTTGCAACTTAAGTTCGTCCGGAACACCAAGTTTGTACTGCCTTCGATATTGTTGAACTTGATGGAGTTCACAGAAGCAGTAGTTTTCCAAAGCCTGTCTCTTACACCGCCACTGCTTCCCATCATTTCTCCGGCATCGAATTTCATCTGGAGGAACATCAAGTGTGCTACGCACAGCAGAATCAACAATTTTGCGATTAATGGTTTTCTTCCTAACCGGCATTGGTGCTAAAACGATGCTTTTCTGATTAATTGTCGTACCTTCAACATACAATGCACCTAATGTGGGGTTCTTCTGATCAGCTGTGCGATCTTCAGGTGGCAATGGTGCATTAAAACGGAAATTCCTTCTTTTTTTGATTAATCGTGCCCTTTCAACTGGTAATTCCACCTCTTGTGATGCTTTCCTCTTCTTGGTTCTTACGTTGGAGTTCTCTATACCCCTCCAAGTCTTCTTTCTTGATGCATCAACATCACAAGAGTTCTCCATATCTGTTATATCTGTTGAATTTGATGCATCCAAGGAAAAGACGCGATCTGAATTAGATATTGTAATATTACCAGGAGCATGAACAGCGTAGAAATCGGTATCATTGACTCGACCATCCATCTTGAAATTTTCCGAGTCTTCAACTGATGATGGAAGTGTCACTTCCAAAGAAGAATAAGCATTCTCTAATGATTCCATCATAGACACCGCCTTATTTAGGGAATTTATCTTTTTCTGCCCCTCCGCCTTTCTCCCCCCTCCCTTCTTCATCCTCCCCTCTTTAACCGCATTTTCCACGATCACCACTTCCTCGGATTCTCTCACCCAAGGTATAATTTGCAAGTGATCGGAGGATGGGGATAATACTACGGGTTCAGAGAATTTCCGACGCTTAGGGCCGCGAGTAAGTTTGAGGGTATCGGGGATTGGAAGTTTCTTCTGACGACGACGGGCTTGAAGCATATGTATCTCGCAAAAGGACACATTACCGAACGCCTGGCGTGAACATCTCCATCGTTTCCCATCAGTTCTCCGGCAACGAAGATGATCCGGCACGCTTTTTTGTCCGTCCATAGACGCCGGAAAAAATCGATATTTGGGGTTTGAGCCTTGTCCAATTGCGCTTGCGCCTCCAAAATAAAATAAAAACAACAATAATCAATATTCAATAATAATAAATTTAATTTAATCAATCAACAAGTACTTTGCCAAAAGCCCAAAATAAGTTAAATTTATTAAATAAATGAATTTACCAAAACGTCCAAATAATCCAAAATATGTACACGGTCTACAATACGGCCAAAAAATGAGAACTCTCCCTGATTTGATCCGTACTGTTCATTCCGAAATTTTCGTATCTGTTTCGAATTTTTAGATACCAAAAATAATATCAGAAAATTATTCAAACATATTCTTAAAATCCGAATTCGGTCAATAATTCTGAATTCGATATCCGAATAAATATAAAATGACTTTCGGATAGTCGGATTATCCGAGCTCTACACATAAACAACACTTGGGAGGTAGTAAGACCTACATCTGGTTGAATAGTATAGGTTCAAAAATGGGTTTTTCTTATTAAGAAAGATTCACTGGGAAAAATTAATAGAAACAAAGCAAGAATATCGGATTACACCAAGAATATTGAATAGACTTTGAACAAACATATAGTCTTGTAATTCGTCACACAACCATACGCACTCATCGCTCGTGCAGTCTCGTCAAATCAGATTGTATGTGCCGTTTTCTTACATGAAGATTTGAAAGCGACAATATATATGAGACATCCTTCAGTTTTCAAACATTCCTATGTAAATTGAAGAAAACATTATGTTGATTTAAGAATCTCCAAAGATATGGTATTTTAAACTAGCAACAACTCTTATAGACATTATAACCTGGACTAAAATATTTATTTTATATAAAGATCAAAATGCATATCGCCACAATCAAAAAAGCATTGTTGTGGCTTGAATGTTGACAGGAGGTTAAAATTTTCCAAATAAACGACACCTCGTTTCTTCATTCCAATCTTCACGTCATTTTTCTTCTCAAGAATCGAATTAATATTACTTTCCATCGACAATTTCAATATGTGAAGATTACTTTGACAACTTAATTATTTTTTCTGAATTCAACCAATGAAAAATTTGAAATGTATATAAGTTGTTTATATAGACGAATTAGTCTATGAAACGTTTATTTGTTTCTGAATTCAATTCATGAAAATATAAACAGATGATTAGAATGGTCATAGAAGAATAAATCATTCATCCACTTCTTCATGGTTTCAATACATAGTATAAGAGCTATTAAGGGTCCGATCGATATATTAAAAATTCATTTTATATTTAATTGTTTTTATATCCCTTGTGAATTGTGATCAAAACTCTAGGTATAAATTACTCTTAGGGTTTATGTGTGAGAACAATAATCTTTATATTTTTCTTCCCTCTGTCGGAACTCTCATTATGTATTTCTGAGATCAAATTCTGTGTTCTGTTGTTTTACTTCTTACTCTATCAATAAATCTATCGTTTAATCTTGGCTCTGCCGAGACCAACTGCGTGTGCATGACTCACTCTCAAATCGCCTCTCTTTTCGTTCCAACGCTTGCTCTCTCAGCAACCACAATACAGGGTTCACGAAATCTTCAAGGGCCAAATCATTTTTTCCAGATAAAATCCGCTGCTAACACTCGACTATTGTGAGTATTTTTCCGTTGGGTTGTCCTCTTCCTGTACGTTGCTCACCCCATCTTTCCTCTACCACGAAGACAGGTAATCAAACTCAAGCTAGAACTGCTCCACAAAGAAGCTAAATCGCATGAATTACTTCGCCTTGAAAAGGCAAACCATATGACGCGGAGCAGTTGCCTACAAAGAGGCCCCGACATTCGTCGATGAATTTCAAAGACTACTGTATCTTTTGAGAAGTACAGTAGCGTGAAGGAGAAGAGAAGATTACAACATTTTTCCCACTTATAAAATATTCTCCTTTTTATACCAAATTCATATGCATACCCCTGACTGTTATTTACCAAAATTTTATGCATGCCCCTGACGGTTATTTGCCAAAATTACATGCATACCCATCTCGGTTATTTACCAAAATTATATACATACCCCTGGAGGTTATTGATATTAAAAACAGTTACCAATGTAAATATTATTTAAACTCATCTCTATGAATGAAAAGAACACATATGTTTTTAGTATTTTGCTTTTCCTTCTAAATATAGTTATTTTTTTCTAAATCCCTCCGACGATCGTAGGAGTTAACGTAATACCGCTAAATTTGGTGCTTTCAAGTTCGTGAACTCTTCTCATGGCGATGGAAGAAACTCTTAACACAGTTAACATAGAAAACAATAACACATCGTTGTCCTGATACGTAGACGCATTAGCCGAGTCGCAAATAAGGTCCACAGGCGCGATTGCAAGACTGGAAGACGGTATACAAACAATCTAGACGAGAGTCGACATAAACTCCGGTCAACCACGACCCCCGGATCCACCAACGTACTGTCGGGAACTAGCAACAACCGCCGCCCATGACACCTTATTAGAATACTAGAATTATTGTGAAAATATCATACAAGTCCCTACAAAAACACATATATCCTATTACTCAATATCCAACAATATCCTTTCAAATATCCTCCCAATCCTTAATTCATTATTCCCAATATAAACATTCCTAATCCCATTTATTACCATAATTAAGGATATCTACCAAACTTACCTAAACCCATATAGCCGTTGGTAATCACCTCCATAAATATAGATCAACACAATTCAAACCTTAGGTTTTGGAATCAAATCCTTGTTCCTAAATCACCATCTTCTTCAATCTGTCCTCCGGGTTCTTCAATCTGTCTTCTGGAATCTGTCTTCTGG
>LFYR01000930.1:25602-141590 GCA_001185155.1 Zostera marina | reverse complement strand
TCTGTTCATCTGGAGATTCTTCATCTGATCTACTCATCATCTTCATCATCTCAAGATCTCTGCTGCAATCATCAAATCTGTATAAACATTTATCTTCAAGTATTATCATTTATAAACTGCTGTCATTCTTAGACTATTATAAATAATATCATTCACAAGTTCAGTAGCAATTCTAATATGGTATCAGAGCAGTAAAAGATCTTGCTAATCATACAACAACATTTTCACTTTCCCTTCACATTTTTTTTTCTCTCTTGTTTCACTCACTGATCACAAGATCAGCTTCCTTCTTTAGCTTCGTCAAGAGAAATAATCCATAATCAGGATCAATCTCACCATCATCACGTTTCATCTTGTCAATAATCTCCTGTGATAGTTGTTTAACACTATCCAGACTCATAGAAGAAGAAGTATCACTCCATACATCATTCATACTATCCAAGAGACGATTCATATCATTCATCTGATCAGCATTCATACCTGTAAGAAAAACAAAAAAAGAGGGATATTCATCATAGCATAATACATACATCATAATATCAATCACATTTTTTTTTTCACAAGTAATCAATATTTTCTCCTTTCATAATATATTCATTCAAGTTTTTTACAAATTGTCAAAAGTTTTAAGGACTATCCATTAGACGAGGAGGATACTCCCCATCCCAAACTCCAAGGTCCAGAGCTTTCTCCTTATAGTGAGCTCTCAACCTTGCTTTCATCCTCTTACGCCTCAGCATCCTCACACAGTCTTTTTCCTCACAAGTAAAAACACAGTAGTCTTCACTCTCTCTAGCTTCCTCATCATCACTGAGTACATAAACACCACCAGCTCCCTCATCAACATTCCAGTCCTCATCAAAACCATCAGGTTCTTCATCATCAGGATCACTGTCAAGTGGCTGTGGTCCCTGATCTGGATCATCATCCACAAAATCAGGGTCTTCATTATTCCTCACATACTCAACCCACCAACTCCTAGGATCCTCAAGCACTCTCCCAGCCCAAGCTGCATTCTTCCAAGCCACAGGATCAAAAGGGGGTTGATAAACAGGAAACTGTCTTGGCACCACCACGTGATCAATACACTCCATAGCAGCACCACCTATATCCTGATATTTTCCAGCATCATTCTGATCATCTGCATTTATTGATTTATTTTTTCAGAAACAAAAATGTCAAATGAAAATGTTATCCCAACATATTCAGACAATCCAGGAATTCAGTTAGTACCATTCAAGATGGATGGAAATAACTGGAACATTTGGAGTGCACAGTTTATTATAGCTGTGGAGTCCAAAAACAAAGAAAAGTTTTTAACAAGTGAAATTCCCACTCCTGAAGAGAGAAATGAAAAAGAATATGAAAAGTGAAAAGCAACTGATGCTCTAGTGAGGTCCTGGATACTAAACGGACTGAGCCTAGAACTCTCTCCAGCTTTCATCTTCTATAAGTCAGCCCACTTGCTATGAAAGGAGCTAAAAGCAAGATTCCACATACAAAATGGACCACTAGTCTTCCAATTACAAGTAAAAATCATGAATCTTACACAAGGAGAAGATTCAGTCTGCAACTACTACACAAAACTGACAAAACTATGGAATGAATACGACATGAGCAGGAAAAGTGTAGAAGTAATACAAGAAGAAAGACATAAAGTTTCTGAATGGACTAAATGAAACATATAAACAACTGAGCAGGCAAATAATGCAAATGGATTCCCAGCCTGACCTAAACAGAGCTTATTCAATGGTGACTCAAGATGAACAAACAAAGGATATGGAGACACCAAAAGAGTCAGCTACAGCACTACTAGCACAAGGACCCTACAGGCCACCGAGACCACAGAGTGAAAGGCCCTACTGCACTAGCTGTAAAAGGCCAGGACACACAATTAACACATGCTATCAATTGCATGGTTACCCTGCAGAAAGACCAACATATGGAAACAATCAACAAAATCCCAGACCATCTTTCCAACCACAATTCAACCAACAAAGGAGACCACCCTTCAGGCCACAGGGACAACCAACTAGAGGACACAACTACCAAAGAGGTAGAAATTTCAACAACAACTTCAGACCACAGACAAGAGCATACAACAGCTACTCTGAGGAAGTTGAAAACCAACAGTGGCAAGAGAATGAAAACAACTATACAATGGAAGATACAAACCAGGAATACTACATGACTGAAAATGACAATGGATATCAGAACAACAACCTCAGTCAACCTGAATATCAGAATGGAAATCAAAACAACCAAGATATAATGGAACAGCTGAGATCCCTCCTTAATCAAAATCAAATACAACAAACAGGAGAGGAGAAACATTCTGTACACATGGGCAGAGCACAAATACAACCAGAAATGAACCCAAATCATACTGGTAAGTCCCAAGAGTCATTTTGTTTAAATACAAAAACTAGGAACACCACTGACTGGATAATAGACAGTGGAGCCACGAATCACATGTGTGGACCAACCATCACACAGTGAAAAAAGGGCACTAGTAAAACCTATTATTGTAAACCTCCCAAACTCACAAACAACAACTGTGAGATACATGGGGAATTACAAAATAGACGATCTGTTAACATTGTACAATGTACTACAGATCACTGACTTCAATGTGAATTTGATTTCAGTAACAAAACTTACAAAACAATTAAAATGTAGCTTCTCATTTCATCCTGATCATTGTTTGATACAGGATTCGAAGATGAGATTGATTTCTATGGGTAGAAAGATCAATGGACTATACATGCTGAATGGAAGAGAAGAAGCTTTGGAACAACCAAGGTCATATGCTGTCAACAAAGCACCTTCAGCAAATATTTGGCACAAAAGACTGGGACACCCATCCCAGATTAGATATGATTTAATTAGGAAAAACAGTACTTTTTTACCAAAATTAGAGAATATATTTTGTAATGAATGCCCTATGGCAAAACATACTAGATTCTCTTTTCCTTCTAGCAATTCTAAAACATCAGAAATTTTTGAATTATTGCATATAGACCTATGGGGTCCATACAAAGAACCAACCCACAAAGGACATAAATATTTTATGACCATAGTGGACGATTTTTCTAGGGCAACCTGGACAATACTAATGAGAAACAAAAGCAATACTTATGAAATTTTCAAAAATTTCACATTAGAAGCAATGAATCAATTCAAAACAAAAATAGGAACCATAAGGAGTGACAATGGAACGGAATTTCAATCCCAGGAATTCAAGACATTTTTAGCAAAATATGGTATAAGACATCAGTTGACTTGTCCATATACCCCCCAACAAAACTCCATTGTAGAAAGGAAACATAGACACCTACTAGATGTAGCCAGGAGCATAATGTTTCACTCCCAAACACCAATAAAATACTGGGGAGAATGCATATTGACAGCAAGCTACTTAATAAACAGGACACCCTCTCCTGTCATACAAAACAAAACACCATACAACATTCTCTTCAACAAAGAACCAAATTATAACAGCCTAAGAGTCTTTGGATGCCTATGCTATGCAAAGAACAATAAAATCTCAGACAAATTTGAACCAAGAGCAGTAAAAGGAGTCTTCCTTGGTTACACAACACTGACAAAAGGATACAAAATCCTAGACTTAGAAAAAGGAACAATCTTTATAAATAGAGATGTAACCTTCTACGAAACTGTCTTCCCATTTAAAAATAAGCAAGAAAAAGAAGTCATAAACCCATCCTTAATAGAAGACATAAATTACACAACAAACAAAACGACAGAACAAACTACACAAAGCAAAAGAAAAGAACCAGAACTAACAACACAAAGGCCTAACAGAGAAACAAAAAGGCCTAAAAACTAGAAGATTACATATGCTACAATGCAAATAAATCCAAATACCCAATAGAAAAATACATATCTTATGACAATCTATCAGAAAAACACAATGCTTTCTTAACTGAAATAAACAAAGAAAAAGAACCAAAAACATACACACAAGTAATAAAGGAATCAAAATGGTGTGATGCAATGGAAAAAGAATTGAAAGCATTAAAAGAAAACAAAACATGGGAAATTGTAGAATTACCAGAAAGAAAGAAAGCAATAGGAAACAAATGGGTATACAAAACAAAGTTCAACTCAGATGGAACACTAGAAAGGCACAAGGCCAGACTGGTAGCAAAAGGATATAACCAAGTTGAAAGAATAGATTATACTGACACCTTTGCACCAGTCTCTAGGATGACAACACTAAGGACAATAATAGCCTTAGTAGCCCAAAACAGATGGCATTTACACCAAATGGACGTCCAAAATGCCTTCTTACATGGAGATCTAGAAGAAGAAGTTTTTATGAAAATTCCCCAAGGCTTGAAAATCAAAAACCAAAAGGAACAAAACCTAGTGTGTAAACTGAAAAAATCCCTATATGGTCTTAAACAAGCTTCTAGAATGTGGTTTCATAAACTAAACAGTGCACTACAAACAATAGGGTTTAAACAAACCAAGACAGACTATGCACTCTTCATAAAAGAAGAACAAAATTCAAAAACATTCATACTAGCCTATGTAGACGACCTATTAATCACAGGGAACAACATTAATCAGATAAACAAAACAAAAACAGAATTGGCAAATTTTTTCAACATCAAAGATCTAGGAAAATTAAAATACTTCTTAGGACTAGAATTCACCTATGCACAAACAGGAATATACATGGGACAAAGAAAATATGTACTAGATCTGTTAGAATCAACTGGATATCTAAATTCAAAACCAACAACTACACCAGCAAAGAAAATACAAGAAAATAACAAAAAAGAGAATGATGAAAAAGAACTAGAGGATGCAACACAATACAGAAGCATAGTAGGAAAATTGGTATACCTAACAGTAACCAGACCAGACATAACATACGCAGTAAATACATTGAGCCAAAACATGGCCAAACCAAGGCAAAATGATCTAAATGCAGCACATAAAGTGCTAAGATATATTAAACAATCACCTGGTTTTGCTGTTGTCTTCTCAGGATCCAAAACTTCAGGATTAAGAGCCTTCTCAGACTCTGACTGGGCATCATGCCCTTCAACAAGAAGGTCCACAACAGGATTCGCCATCTTTCTTGGAGAGTCCTTAATATCATGGCAAACAAAGAAGCAACACACAGTTGCTCGATCATCAGCAGAAGCAGAATACAGGGCATTGGCATACACAAGTTGCGAGATAACATGGATCATTAATCTACTAAAAGAAATCGGAACCTACAAAAATGAGACACCAATACTCTACACAGATAGCAACTCTGCAGCAGCAATAGCAAAAAATCCAGTACTACATCAAAGAACGAAACACATCGAGATCGACATTCACACAGTGCGCGACAAAATCATGGAGAAAAACTTGAAAATAGACAGAGTAGACTAGAGAATGAATGTAGCCGATATATTCACAAAACCAGTAACAGGAACACTGCACTGCTCAAACCTAATGCAACTCGGAATAAAGAACATATATCAAGGAAGAGGATCGAGAAAACAAAATGCAAGAAGGAGAAGGAAGAGAAGCAAACCTGTGAAACGAAACGACTCCCGCCAAACCCAAACCCTAGTGCCACCAATCAAAAGGAAAAACCCCACAAACACACCCTTTTATAGAACACAATAAACCCAATATCCACACATCCATATCCGATTACCCATATACCCAGATACACTAAATACCCATATACACCATCCTTTTTTTCAAATACCTATACTATCCGAACATAAGCCCATAACCCAAATATTAGCCCAAATCCTAGCAGTTTATGGCCTTATCTTCGAGGGGGACTATTAGAATACTAGAATTATTGTGAAAATACCATACAAGTCCCTACAAAAACACATATATCCTATTACTCAATATCCAACAATATCCTTTCAAATATCCTCCCAATCCTTAATTCATTATTCCCAATATAAACATTTCCTAATCTCATTTATTACCACAATTAAGGATACCTACCAAACTCACCTAAACCATATAGCCGTTGGTAATTACCTCCATAAATATATAACAACATAACTCAAACCTTAGGTTTTGGAATCAAATCCTTGTCCTAAATCACCATCTCTATTCTTCAATCTGTCCTCTGGGTTCTTCAATCTATCTTCTGGAATCTGCAATCCGTCTTCTGGAATCTCAAGGCATTGAATCGAATCATCTGTTCATCTGGAGATTCTTCATCTGATCTATTCATCATCTTCATCATCTCCAGATCTCTGCTGCAATCATCTCAAATCTGTATAAACATTTATCTTCAAATATTATCATTTATAAACTGTTGTCATTCTTAGACTATTATAAATAATATCATTCACAAGTTCAGTAGCAATTCTAATATGTCCACCGGTAATTTCTTCATCCCCCGTTCATCATCTGAGCAAATTAGAAAATTGGACTGGAACATCTGATGGCACAATTGATGGGGGTTGAATGATAGATCGAAAAGGCACCATTTGATGCCGAGTGATAGATCGATTGAACTAAAAGTCGAATGATGGATCGAATGCAAAGTTCATTACCGGATTTGACTATTAGTACCAGAGTTCGACGATATGGAAAGAAGACTGAATAGAAACTTAAAACTTTAGGATTCGCTTTGATTTTTTCAGAACGGAAGCCAACAACATAAAGACTTTGGATTGTGGTAATTCGAGAAAGTGCAACGTAAATCATTCCTGATCCAAATGCTTTGGTCAAATCCGTAGTAAGACGATCAAGAGTCATGTCTTGACACTTGTGGACACTAAGTGCCCATTGCTAAGATGAGAGGAACTTGTCGGCGATAAGCCTTAACCTCATTGCTTTCAATATATAATGTCCCATTTTTCAACCTCTAATGACACTTCCAATCCAGAATCAAATCTTACTGTGGACACTAAACCATTTAAGTTGTTTTCAGATGATAATACTGAACCAGGTTTGAATCCTGTGCCAACTCCAGTTGCACCATTCACGAGTCCAATTGCCTGATCAGTGTTCTTGATAAACATTACCCTAGCACCTTCGCATATTTCAAGTTCATCAGGTGCTATTTGATACTTCAATTGTTTTAACCAAGGTATTGAACCTTTGTCGACAGCATTGAACATCTCTACTTCTTTCCATAATTTTCTCAGATGCTCCTGGTTTACTCTCCGCACATCATCTGTTCTAGGAAATAATCTAGTTTCGCTATCAATAACGTCATTAGCGTCGTTAGCGGATGTGGTTCCATGGAGAAATCCTTGAAAGTTATCGTTTTCCCGATCGACTTGGCCGCGTCAAATACCTTCAAGAAAATCGATAAGCTCGGAATCCGATTGACAGTAGGCGTGAGTTAATTCCATCTGAAGGTCAAATGTGGCTTCCCAACAAGATGATTCAAAAGCAAATTCTTTTCGTGGATTGTGTGCGTTGATCGGAGGAAGTTGGAAGAAATCACTACTCACAATCATTTGAATCCCTCCCCAAGGTGATGAATTACTTCCAGTAATTTTTAGGGGATTTTTAAGGGTGATTTGAAGGGTGATAAATTTGATTCATTTGAAGGGTGATAAATCTTAAATGGTAATCGGACAATCGGTCATTTTAAGGTTGATTTATTAACCAATTATATTAAGTAATTTACCAAATACTATGTCGGACAATTTATATGATAATTTAATCGGATAAGTATTACCGAATAATCGGCCGGATAATTATAGGGATAGAATTTAATCGGGTAAAATAAATAGGATTTGGTAAGATGAAATAATTTTACATTAAATAGGATTTAAAAGCTATTTGGTAAGATGGAATAATTCGAATAATTTTACAATAACTACAGTTTCGAAAACCGAAAAAGCTATTTACTTTCTGATGCTTGTCATTCGAATATCCTTTTCGTTACTTTTTCAGATGTTGCAGATTACTTTCTGTTTATCTGATATTTTGAATTTAAATACAGATCTTGTCAATGCATGTCAATCACAGAAAGTTCGCCCATGTCAATCAACTGTAGTTGAAAGCCTACGCCTGTTCATCTAATACTCTTATCCATTCCTGTCAGTCTAAAATATGTAATAAATATTCAAGAAGAGGTATGTCGGTTTAAATTCTTTCATTCTTATTCTCGCGTTATACCTCATAATCCATCTTGCCTTGTGTTTGTTAACTTCAGGTCGCGGAGGAGGCGTTGCAGATAATGCAGTGACTTCCTCAAGTCGCGGGCGGTCGAAGTGCTGCGGAGAGGAGAGGGAAATAGAGAGAGAGACTCTATTAATAGTTTTGGAAATTTTTAAAACAATTGTATTTCTGAAAATATTCAGAATACATATAATTCTGAAAATATACAAAATGCATATAATTCTGAAAATATACAAAATGCATATAATTCTGAAAATTCTCAGAATAGATGCAATTCTGAAAATATTCAGAATACATGTAATTCTGAAAATATTCAGAACACTAACAATTCTGAATATGTTCAGAATAATGATGAAACAAATTCATCAAATATAGAGCCAACAACACAAAAACAAAATATCATCTCTGAAATTTCAGAAGATGAAATTGAACAGCCTCAGGCTGTCCCCTGCATAAATCCAGGAAAACAAATTGAAATACCTGGAAAAAAAACCACAAGGGCAGGTAGGGTAATCCATATACCACAAGCATACAAGGATTTCTTCCTTGAAAATGATAAGGAATATGGAACTAACAATCAAAAAGGAAAATACCCATTGTGCAATCAGGTATCATATCATAGAATCAATAAAACTAACAAAAAACTACTTCACCAAATATCAGTACATGATGAACCTCAATCTTATTCAGAAGCCTCTAAAAACCCAAAATGGGTAGAGGCAATGGGAAAAGAAATGGAGGCACTTCATATGAATAACACTTGAACATTAACCACTCTTCCTCATGATAGGAAAGTTGTGGGTTCTAAGTTGATTTATAAAATCAAATATAGACCAAATGGTGAAATAAAAAGATATAAGGCTAGACTTGTAGCAAAAGGATTCACTCAAAAAGAGGGTTTCGATTATTATGAAACATTTGCACCTGTAGTCAAAATGACCACAATTAAAACAATAATTGCAATTTCAGCAATTAAGAAATGGAACATCTATCAATTAGATGTAAATAATGCCTTTCTTCACGGGGATCTTCATGAAGAAGTATACCTCAAACCACCACAAGGACTCCTTAATGAAGGAGATAAAAGAGTATGCAAGTTAAATAAATCCCTTTATGGGCTAAAACAGGCATCTAGAAACTGGTTTGCAAAATTAAAGAGAGTTTTAATTGAGTTAAATTTTACTCAAACTCCTTCAGACTATTCATTGTTTGTCAAAAACAACAATGGTAATACAATATACTTATTGGTATATGTAGATGACATCATAATTACAGGAAACAATGAAACAGAGATGTTTATAATCAAAAGGAATATTGAGAAAAATTTTAAAATCAAAGATTTAGGAAGATTATCCTATTTTTTAGGGATTGAAGTATCATATCCACCAGAAGGTATATACATATCCCAAAGAAAATATGCATTAAGCATATTGAAAGAGAGTGGTCTTATAGATGCAAAGCCATCAAAAGTACCTATGGAAAGGTACATACATATGAGAAATGAGAAAGCAAAGCCTATAACAAACCCAACTCTCTATAGGTCACTAGTAGGTAAGCTTATATACCTAAACATAACTAGACCTGATCTAAGTTTTCCAGTACATTGGCTAAGCCAGTTTATGGGAAACCCTAATGAAATACATCTTCAAGTCTTATTCAAAGTAATAAGATATCTTAAAAATGCCCCTGGACAGGGTATATTATATAAAAATCAAAACCAAATGAATCTTCATGGTTATTGTGATTCAGATTGGGGTTCCTGCTCAATCAGCAGGAAATCACTTTCAGGCTACTGCATGTTCTTAGGAACATCCTTAATTTCTTGGAAATCCAAGAAACAGGGTACTGTTTCACTTTCCTCATGTGAAGCTGAGTACAGAGCCATTAGTAAAGCACAATGTGAAATACTATGGCTACATCAACTTTTTAAAGATCTTAAAATCAAAATACAAAAACCAACATCCTTATACTGTGACAACAAATCAGCAATTTATCTTGCAAATAATCCAGTATTCCATGAAAGGAGTAAACATATAGAAATATCATGTCATTCTATAAGGGAGATGATAGATAAAGGGATAATTATACTAAAACAAGTAGGTACAAAGTACCAACTTGCTGATATTTTCACCAAATCACTAGGAGAAAATGAGATTTCAGCATTCTCCGTCAAGCTTGGTATTCATAACATGTATTCCAAGGTTTGAGGGGGGAGTATAAGAAAACACTGAAAATCCAGGGTAAAAACAGCAAGTTTACCAAGGAATATAAAATAAGGACTTAAGTGAAATAAAACAATTATAAAGGTTATGGTTTAACTAAATAAACTGTCAATTATCAACCGACAGGGGGTTGTTTATAAAAGTTTCAATAAAAACGTTACCAGGACCTAAATGTAATAAACGAGAGTTTTTATTATAAAGACTAACTTGAGTTCAAGTATTACTATGCAGGTAATTAACCCAAGACTCGTGACAAAAGAATTATAGAAGAAGAAGGGCCAGAGTGAAATATTTTCAAATAATTATTAACGGACCAATCACAACGGCCGGATCTTCTTTAAGCTTAATTAATTAGTTACGAGATTAGTTTAGTACTTTGTATTAAATACCAATGTATTAACATACACTAATTAATTCAATACAAAGAGTTAATTCTGATTAACTCAGATTAGCGAAAATAACTCTATTCAAACAGTCTTCTTCTTTCTCTCCTTAGTGACCGTTATTTTCGGTAAAAGCCCCTTCTTCAGTGGGCGATAAACCCTAGCCAGCAATCTGGCCACTCCACAGCACTTCGACCGTAGTATTTACAGTTATCACAGTAATACCTAGTGTCAAGCTTCTTTCCATTTTTAGAAAACATAATTTTTGTATTTTCTGTTGAGTTTTTCTCTTTTGCATAGAAAACTGATTCATTCTTTTCATTTGTGTTATCTCTGAACTTATAGCTCTGCTTTTCTTCTTGCAGTACCAATCCAAGCAATTTATTCATATTTGGTAGCTTGTCTAGTGATAGTATTTGAGTTCTAAGGTTAAAAAAATTTTCATTTAGTCCTAAGAGGAATTGATGTATCATATCATTCTCCTCTTTTTGTTGATAGAGTTTCCTACATCCTATGCAAAATTTCTCTTTAATCTCATCTACTTGTACCAATTGGTCCCAAATAGACCTAAACTTATCATAAAAATCAGAAGCATTCATAGAACCTTGTTGTAGACAACATAACTCATATTTGATTTGGTTTATCTTGGAGGCATTCCCTTGTTTATACCTATTCTCTAGATCTACCCAAACTTGACTTGCATTATTTGAATACATAATGGTTGATTGTATTTGTGGGGATACCGAATTTAAGATCCATGCCAATACTAACCCATTAACTATTTTCCATATATTGTATTCTCTACTGTTGCAATCAGAGGGTATCAAAATTTGGCCAGAGATGAAGGCATCTTTCCTTCTTGACACCAATGAGACCTTCATCCCATTGGCCCAAGTAATGTAGTTGGTCTCACCAACTAATCTATCAGGGACTAGAATTGCCCCCGGATGATCACCGGAGGTCAAGAAAAAAGGAGACTCTGGATCTTGTAATGGAGAGATATACCAGTTGGATCTTTGTTTCTTGAAAAAAGATCCTTGATAGAAATCCTCCTCATGATCCTTTGCTCTTGATTTGCCAGTAGACCCAGATGAAGAATTCCGTGAATTTACTGGAGTTTGTAGTGGGTTGTTGAATGCCAGTTGTGCCACAGACTCTTCTCTGATATTGGCCGGAGGTATTAATGCGGAAACGGCCGGACGGTTGACCGGAGGGATGCCTGGAGCGTTAGCGGCAGATACCATGTTAACTTCAGGTCGCGGAGGAGGCGTTGCAGATAATGCAGTGACTTCCTCAAGTCGCGGGCGGTCGAAGTGCTGCGGAGTGGCCAGATTGCTGGCTAGGGTTTATCGCCCACTGAAGAAGGGGCTTTTACCGAAAATAACGGTCACTAAGGAGAGAAAGAAGAAGACTGTTTGAATAGAGTTATTTTCGCTAATCTGAGTCAATCAGAATTAACTCTTTGTATTGAATTAATTAGTGTATGTTAATACATTGGTATTTAATACAAAGTACTAAACTAATCTCGTAACTAATTAATTAAGCTTAAAGAAGATCCGGCCGTTGTGATTGGTCCGTTAATAATTATTTGAAAATATTTCACTCTGGCCCTTCTTCTTCTATAATTCTTTTGTCACGAGTCTTGGGTTAATTACCTGCATAGTAATACTTGAACTCAAGTTAGTCTTTATAATAAAAACTCTCGTTTATTACATTTAGGTCCTGGTAACGTTTTTATTGAAACTTTTATAAACAACCCCCTGTCGGTTGATAATTGACAGTTTATTTAGTTAAACCATAACCTTTATAATTGTTTTATTTCACTTAAGTCCTTATTTTATAGCGTTGCCATGTCTTTTCATCTTTTATTATATCTTGGCAGGATGCGAAGATCGGCAGGATGTGGAAACCGCATGTATTCGGATTAGTGATAGTTAAAACAGGTTAAAAGATTTTGTAAGTCTTTATGGAATCTTTCAGAATCAAGGTATAATTAACGGTTTATTAATATCTGTTTTTATTGAAATTTACTACTCTGTAGGAATACTGTTAGGAAATATTAAAAACTGTTAGGAAATGTTTAATTTAAATTTAAAACTCTGTAACAGTCTGACATTTTAAACTTTTGTAAAACTTTTACCATTTATTAATCTTTGTTAAATATTTTATTATTTTTGTACAAATTTTAAAAAACTATCATTATACTTTATTACAGTGTAATTTATTATTTTACTCACGTCAAATGTCAATCAAGAATGTCATTTTACAGTGTAATTTATTATTTTACAGTTGTCAATCCTTACACATCCAATGTCAATCAAATATTTGACATGTCAGTAAAACTTTCGATTTATAGTGATGACATGTCAGTTTTACAAATGTAAACCCCTCACGATAAATTAAACTACTCACGAAGAAACACAATTTAAAACAGTAAAAATTTTAAACAAAATGTACGGTCGAGATTTAAAGCATACGGATTGGGCTATCTAATATTTGATTATAAATTGTAAAAAACAGAAAAACAATAACCATTCTTAGAGGCGGTGATAACCTCGATAGGCGCACATTGCATGGTGAAAAGGTATGTAAATTTCAAATTTGGAGGTAAATAGAGGTAATGGTGTAACCAAGTAACCAGTAGATAGTGCAAATATATTGCACTACGGTTCATGTCGATTCCTTATATAAGCCTCCTGCGTTTTAGACAAAATCGTAGTTTTCAACACCTTCACTTATCTTCATTTCCGGGTGACTTCTTCATCTTCTGCGTTCGACGACGATGGTGCGTAAACTTCAAACAAGCGGATGCTCCACAAATGGTGATGGCAGCATCAGACGAACGCAACGACGTATACTACGAGAGCTGGAGATCATAGATCTCACCGGGGAAGACGATGAAGAGTACGAGACGCCCCGGCAACAAGGAGACGGTTCAACCCTGTTACTCCACCATTCACAATGGAGTATGAACCGCTCTCACTTGCTCCACCGGGAAGCCAACGTAACATCGTCCGACCAACTCCACGTTGTAGTCCTCCTCCAAGGAATATCATTCATGATCTAGAAGATTCAAATATAGTGTCAAATCAACAATATTCTTATGACGCGAATCAGTGTGGAGGTCTCGAGAATTGTGCATTCACAAGAATTGATTTCAACAACTTGAAAAGAGACGACTTAAGTAAAATTAAAAAGCATGATGTCGACTTATTGATTGAAAAACTCAGCACGTTGAAACAAGAAGATAATGATTTTTATTACAATTATGTTTTGGATGACGAATGTAACTCTTATTTTTTTCTTCATATATATTGAATGTATAAAAAATTTGATATTAACTAACCCTATATCACAGGTGCTCTAAAACATTTATTATGAGTTGATCTTATAAGTATTGCGGACTATAAAAAATATGACGAGGCTGAAACATTTGATACAACATACAACACAAATCGATATAAGTCTGTACTTGGGATGCTCTGTGGAGTAATCAATCATCTTAGTTCAATTATATTTGCATCCGCTATTATATCTAATGAGGTATCTGATTCCTTCATATGGTTATTCAATGAATTCAAAATTTGTATGAAATCTACACCAAAGGCAATAATAACAGATCAAGATGGAACAATGAATGTCGCTATAGCACGAGTATTCCCTAATACTTTTCATCGATTGTGTAAGTGGCATATCACAAGTAAAATGTGTGATAAAATAGGTACAACGTATAGAAATAAAACAGAAATAGAAAGGTTCAACACTATTCTCAACAAATCTGATTCTATTGAAAGCTTCGAACGGGATTGAGATTTGTGGACAAAGGACAACAACATTCATGACAATGGATGGTTAGAATCAATGTTTCAACTTCGAAAAAAGTGGTGTCCTATTTACATGCGTAATATTTTTTTCGGTGGTATGCAAAGTATACAAAGAAGTGAAGTTATAATGAATCACATGGTGAAAACTAAATTGAAACATCATTCAACTATCTACAAATTAATCGGATCTATGGAGACACTCCAGAAGGCACAAAGAAACAGACAATTAGAATTGGACCATAACGATATAAATGCACCTCCACATATGATTACAGCATTACCTATTGAAAAATCTTTAGTCCAAGTTTATACATCAGAAGCTTTACTATAATATCAAATTCAAGTACAAATAAGTTTACACTATTACATCAACAAACAGGTACTTAAACTATTATTTATAATAGGATAGATCAAGTACTTTAATGTCATATTACGAAAACTAATATTTTTCATTTCAACTGCAAGAATCCAAATAACTATTTGGTTGTCGGAATATATACACAAATTGTAGTAGCAAAAATTAGCGTTGGCGTAGACAACATTGCAAAAACACCGGTAGACCAAGCAAAGCAGATTCAAGATTCAAATTTTACAGAGAAAATTTAATTCCAAAGATTAAATGTTGTGGAAAATGTAGACAACAAGGACATAATTTTAAAAACTGTACTGTAAATGTAGACGATCACCACGGATCATAGTGCATCAATGATGCACAAATATGGAATATATCGTTCCTTATCTTTGGTACTTGCTTTTTAGTCCAATGTAATGTATAAAACCCTTCAAGCTTTAGATCTTTGTTATTTAATTTTTGATGACGCATTAAACCGGTGACAACCGACCTTAGTCTTTGAATCATATATAATCCACCATTACGTCCAGCATCATTCTCCTGCGAAATGGATCTAAGCAATTGATAATCCTGATGTTCTTTGATGTTTAGTATATCTCGAATAAAGTAATTGAACCAAGAAATCTGTAATTCGAATAAAGTCATTATAGATCAAATATAAAATTAATAAAATTAAAATTTACTCTACATACCGTTTTCAGAGATGCTTCAAGATTAAATTTACCTAATGCCTTATGATTAGAATCATAATGAACATATAAGTTCTGATCAGTATACCGCATTAGAAAATGACAGTGATCATTCGTACAAATAGGAATGAAAGCAAATCTTAATATCTTTCTGTCAAATTTCATTAACGATGTAATCGCATTTTTAAATCTTCAAAGTCTTATTGTTTCAGCATTTTCAGGATCACCTCGTGTTAAACACCGTACATCGGTATCATCAAAAATATCTGATTTCAAAATTATTATGGACGACGTATTAAATTCTTTATCCTTCAATCCTTGAACCAATATAGCATTATAACAATCTACAAACTAAAGATAAAAGATGTTAGGAATCGTAATAAGAAATTTGAAGATAAAACTAAATTAACATACGTTTGAATCGAAGACTTTGTGATGAATGACATCAGTAACATGTTGACCAAGGCATGAGATAGTAGAATCAAAGTCAACTACAAACCTTTTGAATCTATAACTTAAAAAAAGAAAAAAATGTGGGATTCTTGCTGACAATATAGAAAAAAATTAAAATTGATCATTATAAAGAATCATTAAACACTTACGATTGAAACAACATCAAATGTTTAGTGTCATTCAACTTTGAAGGTCCGATACTTTCAGGTTTGATATTTTCTGTCTTTCCTATGTTAAGTTACAATATATTAACCTAAAATTTAATATATTAAAATAAAATTTAAATTAATTAAATAATGCGATCTACCTTATATGGTAAGGAATTCAAGGAAATCGATGGTGGTATAATATTTTTTGGAGAAAAATCAATGCATCTAACCACTGTAGATAGATCTTCGTAGTTATGTTTTTTGGTAAAACGAATTCTCGCATCAACCACATCGGCACTACACATTGCTGAGTCCCAAAATTCGGGGGAGTTCTGAATTGCAAGCGGATGTCGGATAACGATTGTATTATAGTTTTCATTGACAGAAAAGAAGCCTTGTAGGAAATTGCAACAGACGATGATCCTTCTAAACAAATATTTGAAACAGTAGGAGTAAGTGCAGAAGAATTTTGCTATAGAACTTCTAATGTTTTGACTGAATTAATGGAATTGGATTGACAGGTCAACTTGCTGCGATCAATATAATCATTTCCAGCCTGATTAGTGTTTTTTTGATTCGATAAATCAAGAATATTGAGAAGCTCAAAACTCGGTCGGGCAATAGACTTAATAGGACTGATATAGTCAAAATTAAGATCGATTGAATTAACTAAATCATCTTTAAATACCGAGTGATTTTGAATATCCAAAGACAATCCGTCATTAACAGCGGTAGTAATCTCCATAGATGGATCAATTGACATTGCATCTGAAATAGATGACAGCGACATCGGCTTGGATGGCGAATTTGATTTGATTACTGACTTACTGTCATAGATAATATTTACAGCATTATCTGCAATTGGTTGGTAAGACAAATCCAGTACATTCTGAAAATCATTAGGAGGACATTCTATAGAAATCGTCTGGCTATCATAATTCAAATTAAGATCAATAGCTAAAGAAGTAGTTGAATCACTTGATTGAATATCAAATAATGAAA
This sequence comes from Zostera marina, assembly GCA_001185155.1. Taxonomy (NCBI): domain Eukaryota; kingdom Viridiplantae; phylum Streptophyta; class Magnoliopsida; order Alismatales; family Zosteraceae; genus Zostera; species Zostera marina. The sequence continues at coordinate 124,377 of LFYR01000930.1, read as the reverse complement.
AATCACGCCTCAACGAACTACAAGATTTACTAGAAGAAGAATGAATTTCTATAGGATGGTCGTAATCACCTAATGATCAAATTCATATTATTAGAATAATTGATCGATAATATATTATATGTTCAAAAAATACCAAAAAATTATATTCATTAAAACTAAAACTAAATTACCTTTGATTATTAAGATTGCGCATATCAAACTGAAATATAAAAATATAAATTACAAGTAATTTTTAAATAATTTTATTATAAATCACATATGTATATTGATGAAGCACTGAATCTGCTACCAGGGCTCGCGGTGGTGCGAGGTGATGCCGGAGGCTCTATAGTCCACGACGCGCGCTCTACGTCAAATATCTGCAAGTAGAAACTCGGCGATTCTAGTGAGACTCGCCGAGTTTCTTAGTGATACTCTGGTGTGTGAGAGGAACTTGTATCGTGCCTTTGAGTATCCTCTTGGGACCCTTTTTATAGGGTCTCGGAGGGCGCATTCAAAGTCGGAGATCGCGTCTATGGTCATATATGGTAACATTTATGACGTTGGCTGTCGCCGAGTAACGGTCGTAAGTCGGCAATTTAGGTATGAGAGTCGCCTAGTTAGGGCTAACTCGCCGAGTTTCCAGGGGCAAGATGTGCAGTCTACCATACTGCTGATCTTGGTCCTAACTAGGCGACTTATCCTTTATGTCGGCGACTTACGGGCTAACTCGGCGATCTGGACGATGAACGTGTTCCGCACCGTGGGAGCTCTCCGGGGGTCCGGCCAAAACGACGAAACCCTAATCCTTGTTGAAAGGCATTGCTGGGAGTGACTGCCGTAATCAGGCATGTCTCACCAGTACTCCCCCTGAAGAGAGCACAAGAAACATGCGTGTATCGTCAGTACCCCCCCCCCCAACCAAGGTTCAATATGTGTGATCCGCACCAAGGCCGAAGCGACAAGATGTGATCGAATCATTCCGCCCACAGTGACGTACTGATTCCGTATCCATTAAGGCCAAAGCGTCAAGAATGGATTGATTCTGGCGAAAGTGACAGAATCGAGTTTCAGGCCAACGGAAACTCTTATTTATAGTCCTTTCCTGATCAAGGGTAACTGCAGTGTGTTAATCAGGCATGTCTCACCATATATAATTGAACCTTATCTTTGAAATTATTTTTCTTCATTTTCCTAAGATGGAGAAATTGATGTAGAGTCGGTTGGATTAATGTACGAGGGATTTCCATTAAAGATTTAGATGATATATTCTACATTACATCAATATAGAAAGAGTGACAATGAAATTTAAGAATAACATGACGAGAAAATGAAATTATAAAAGATCTATTGAAATTTTTAATAGATGATATATTACACCTTTGGTAGTGGTCCATGACTTTTTTATGATAGCGGAAATTCAGAAACCTGTAACAGTTCGTATGATATAAGTTTAACAATGAAATTATTAAACATATTAGAATAAAGATTAATTACCTCATTATTGTTTAAAGAGGCGATAGTTCGAGTTTTCATCTTAGGAATTCCCTCACATTTCTGAAATATAAATTGATTGCGAGGGGATTTACGACGAAATAAAGTAGTGTGCTCCAACAACAAAAATCTACCAAAAAAAATTAAAAATTAGTCAATTCAACAAACATTAAAAAGTATTAAAGATCGAACTTGAAAAATAAACAATATATTCAAATATAAACTTACATGGAAGAAAAAGGCACACCCGTAAATGCATTCGCCAACTCTATCACCATTTTTTTCGCGACGCAGTACAGAATAGCAAGCAGATTCCATGTTATTAAAAATTTGATTAAATATATATAGAGACCAATTAAGAGTAGAAATGTCCTTCAATCTTTTAAAATAATAAAATAATTTCAATGGAATCATATTTTTCGAGAAACAAGAACATAATAGGCACGATTCGTAAAAAAACACAACAGGACACGATTTTAATACGATACGAATACGACACGTTTATAATAGTGTCGGGTTAGTGTCGAAAGTTTTGACACGATTAATAATAGTGTCGGTTCAGTGTTTGTCTTTAAAAACACGACACGATTATGCGAAACGTAAATTGACACGACACGATTATATGACACGATTATTAATTAAATATAATATTATAAAAATATTAAATATCTAATATAATATCAAATATAACAATATTAAATATCAAATATAACACTATTTAAAGAGAATAAACATGTAGCACAGTTGGTAAAACAATTCTTCAACATGTGAGAGGTTATGGGTTTGATCTCTCATGACGTCTTTCCAAATTAATTATATTTTAACACCCTAGTCGTGTCAGTCGTGTCTACGACACGGTTTCTGTCGTGTTCGTGTTGAATTTTTTTGAGACGAGTCGTGTTCGTGTTGACGAAAAAATTAATCGTGTCAGTCATGTTCGTGTCGACACGAATTGCCAGACCTAGACAGAACCATAGACGATAAATATCGTTGACATTCTCTTTTTCGAAATTCATTGATAACACAACAGATTTAAATACATCTTTGACCATAGCACTATCAAAAGAAGATTAATTAGAAGAATTAAATAAAAATAATAAACCTGGTAACACGTTGAAGTATTTTCGTCATAACGGGGTAAAATAGTCGATATCATCTTAGTTTTACCAACTTAAATTTTTGAACCCGAAAAAGGTATCGAAAATATATACCCAATGTCTTTTGATGTGACCCTATTCTTAACAAGGAATTGAAAATTACTAATATATCTACCAACCAAATCGTCAAGATAATAAGAATTTACATTCAAATCAACAGATCTAAAAAATTGGTCAAAACCCAAAGACTTAATTTTCACGAAAAATAATTGTGGTAATATGTTTCGAACATCATTCAATGTGGACATATAACCATTAAAAGAACATCGGGATTGAACTAACCAATGTCATGCAAAAATAACAATTACAGTAAAATGGGTAACCCGAAATTTTTAAAATTATACTTTTCATAAACATTAAAATGAAGACTTACAATTCTTAGCACATCGGACAAAACTAATAGGGAACAACTTTTGTGGAATTTATTTAACATAAGAACAACGATCTTCAAAAGATATTACATTTTTCTTCTTCAATCTGGGTCCTAATAAAACATTATGAAGAATAACAATGAATTTTCATGAAAAAAATTAATTAAACAACAAAAGATTATCAGCTAAAGAATAATTAGTAAAAACTTACTCTTCTTTGAGGTAGAAGGAACATGAATATTTGGATGAGAGTCTGTGACCTCCTTAGAATCTAAAATTTTTTAAAAAAAAAATTATAATAAATATAAATTAATCTGAAAGTAACAAATAAAAAAAATTCAGATTCCAAAATACTATAATAAAATAAATAAAAATAAAAATTTGAAATATTAAAAACAAAGATGAAATATATTTTAATATCTTCAATAAATAAGACGAATTATGTAAAAATTTGGGAAGTGCTCAATCGATTTTATGTCCAAATAAAGTGATAGATTCCATATTGAAATCATCTGAATAATGATTTATAGGTGATATCGAATCAAAACTTTGAAGAATTTCGTCGGCAGTACCATTAGGAGCAGATCTACTACAGCAACAACGAATAAATGAACAAACGAAAATGGATTGTAAATTAGGCATACTATAAAAGTAATGACAGAAAATAAGAAAATAAAGTTAAACATTAAATAATAACAAATATATAATTAAGGACTAATAATTTTACCGCTGGAACCCACTGGTTTTACCGATCACAGAGTGGTAAAATGAAGACAAGCTCAAAGACAGAACAAGGACTATACAAACCAAACACCGGAAGAATAGAAAACCAACATACCATCATCAACAAACTAGGAATGAGGATCTTTCTAGCATAGTTCTACTTAAGGGTTGTCAAGTACGTGGTTATGGGTTCTTGGTGGTTTCTGGTTTGAGGGGGGTTTTGGGTTCTACGGGTTTCTAAGTGTAGGCCAGATTAGTAGGAGCTCGAGGAAGTTGGAGAAGAGGGTAAAAGGTTGATACAGGTTTCGTCGTCGAAGTTTCAATCCTTAGATAGAGGGGGGGAAAGGGTTTGTGCAAAAACCATCGACAAAACTGACACGAAAAGACAGGTGAAAATAGGTAATAATAGCTAGTCATAATAGGCAGTGGTAAGAACAATTTCATAGTAGGGGTTATGTGATTGTATTAATATTAATGAAGGTAGTAATTAGTTTTCTAATTGTAATGCACATGTGTGGACGTCTTCACCTGATGTACACTTTATTAAATAGACTGTTACATTTTCTATTTGGTCCCAGACTTGGATTATCGGGCTACATGGGCTCGACCCTCTGGGGTTCGAAGGCACGACCCATTTATTTATATGGTTTGAACTTGGAAGGTTATAAGAGAAACAGCCCAGAAATGAAAAAAAACGCGGGGAGCAGAAAAATGTACAGGTGTCGTCATATTATTGGTGAACTTACGTTCCAAACCATCTGATTGGTCTGTTCCCTCAAAGAACACGTTGCTCTGACGATCTCAAATTAAAGAAAACCCTAATCCCTTTTCTTTTTTCTTTCATCTTTCCTTTCTCGACACCACCTAGATTTCCAGATCAGATCCGAAACTGAACCCACCTCGAGATTTCCACACTGGAAGCGGAAGCGATGCTTTCCGCAAGGAGGATGTCGGCGACGTCATTGCTGTTCTTCACTTTCTTCGCTGTATCTCTCTTCCTTCACGCATTTGCCGGGTACCATCCCACTACTCTCTTTCTTTCTTGTTTTCATGACGATTCGTTTGCAGATTTTTTTTTTTTTTACGTTCTGTGAGTTGTAATTTTGTGGCGAGAGCAGGAAGAATTATTACGACGTTTTGCAAATCTCGAAAAGCGCAACGGAGGAGCAAATCAAGAGAGCTTACCGAAAATTGGCCCTCAAGTATCATCCGGATAAGAATCCTGGGAACGAGGAAGCCAACAAGAAATTTGCGGAGATTAGCAATGGTCTGTGGTCTAGAAAATGAAGAAAAAAAACACTACTTTTCAAATTCAATAATTTATTTTCTTTTTCTATGTACAGCTTATGAAGTTCTATCAGATCAGGAGAAGAGAGGGATTTATGATAGGTATGGAGAGGAAGGACTCAAGCAGTCTGGTGGTAGAGGGCAAGGCGGAGGGATGAACATGCAGGATATTTTTAGTAGGTACGTATATGATTAAGTTGATAATATATTTCTGTTTATTGTCAGATCAACTTTTTTAATTTCCTAGCTTTAATATTACTAATTTAACTGGGTTATGCCTATCGCCAAAATACTATGATGCATCATTTCACATGCAATTAATGGCTGATATTTTTGGTTATATATCAAACTTTAACAAGTGATCATGCAATCACACTAAAGCTGGTCATATGAGTTGCCTAAGCGACACATGAAGCCAATGTAATTAACCTAGCCAGAGTCTAGAAATCCTAATAAATAATAACTAATAAGAAACCTAGTTCGAAACCCAAAAAATATAATAACTTACTAACCTGGAAGGAGCAGTTGGAAGTGGAAGTTGTTTGCCAGCTGGAAGAGACGAATGGAACAGTTGCCGAACACTGGCTGGATGCCTATTGGGGGAAAGAAGACAGCTTCTGAAGAAATGGAGGTGTATTGTACTATCTTCTAGAAGAAATTATCGGGTAGAAACCAAAGCTTAAAATAACTTATTTTATGTTAAATGGTTAGGAGGATCCATCTAACCCATCCAATGCCTGAAGGTTCTTGCCTGCATGCTTCGCCTAGGCAATTTTATGTTTTTTGACATTTTATTTTTTAGTGCTAACACAATTTTTCTCTTTAAGCTTCTTTGGTGGTGGTGGATCCCATGAAGAGGAAGAGGAGACAATTGCCAAAGGTGATGATGTAATTATTGATCTAGACGCGTCACTTGAAGATTTATACATGGGAGGCTCATTGAAGGTATTTATTTACATAATATTTACAATGCCTGTCATCACACTGTTTGAAGTTGATTGTAATAGGGGTTTCCTTGTTAGAAAATATAAATATAAGATGATAAGAATATGCCACTTAACATTATATTATTATCAATAGCTCATTTATATTTTAAATGTTTTAGCTGAACATATTATCATTTATTGTTTAAAATTGAATAACATAAAGATTCAATAAATATGACAAACAAGCACACAAGCAAGTATCCTGCAAATACAAATAATCGTAATGTATATAAATATAATTAGATATTGAAGCAATAATCGAGTGATAAATTTCATTATAGTTATTACATCTTTCACATCACTTTAGAATTTAGATCTTAATCTAATTTTCTTTAGATTTTGAATGGTGAAAATTTCTGAATCCATATTGATAAATCATTCAGAAAATTTCCTTTATCAATATTTAAGTGTGATGAAAAACACACTGCCATTGTTATACTGAGTGTTCAACATCAAAATAATCTTGGTACATTCTATTTGTTAATAGAAATGTACCAATATATATATATATCATAGCTACTTTGCCACGAAGATCAGTCAGTTCCTTCTGATTTTATTGCAAGCCAGAGCTATCACTACATTGGTTAATTATTACTAGAGGTCAATGTAACTGCTTAGTACACACTGTTAAGGACAACGATTTCCCTTATATTGTTTGTAAATTTTTGTATCTCTGAAAAAGGTCTACTTCATTATGTAAAGAAATTTTAACTTCCATCAATTTTTTTAAAAAATGGACTCACGGTTTATAGTAATTCCATGTTTTTTGGCATACGTGGGAACTTGGCATTAGATTGTCATGGATGCACAATATAAATTCCAGAAAGATATATGACACATCTGGTAGAAGAAATTGAGAAGGATTTAGCTTCTCACATGATTTCATAATTTACCTGAACTTTGGATTATTTTTTTCATTTGCTAATATATATGCCATTTACTAGGTTTGGAGAGAGAAAAATGTTTTAAAGTCTGCACCAGGTAAAAGAAAATGTAACTGTAAAAATGAAGTTTATCACAGGCAAATTGCTCCTGGAATGTATCAGCAGATGACACAGGAGGTATTTGTTTTGCACTCATCTTTCTCATTTTCATCTCTTTTGCTTATTGATTTTCATTTCATTTTTTGATTCAGGTCTGTGAGGAGTGTCCTAATGTTAAATATGTACGTGAAGGTTATTTCATTGATGTTGACATTGAAAAGGGAATGCAAGATGGACATGTAAGTTATGTTAGTTGATTGTTACTTTCAATTTAGAGCGATTAGATCTTTGCAGTTGGTTTATTTGTCATGCACAGGATATTATGACTTGTTTTGCTTTTTAAATGGATTTTTTTCCCTTGAAATGTTCTGTTGAATCCTAATGTTTTGAAGGCAACGACATCACAAATGAGTAATAGACAATAAATGCTGTTTATACTTTATTTTTCAGATTAATTATTTAAAACTTTAAATCTACTTTACCATAAGGTTTAACTCTTTTCAAGATTGTTTGCCTGTTTCACTAGTAAACAGTTTTCAGTCTTCCGCTCAATTAGATAGGTTCATGTTTAAAAAGTAATGAATTTTTTTATATATTTATATCTACTATTTTGCAGGAAGTGGTATTTTATGAAGATGGAGAGCCTATGATTGATGGTGAATCTGGAGATTTGAAGGTCTGATATTTTCTTACATTTTAAATGTTATATTTATGTTCCTTAACTCATTTTAATATGTTGTCATGCAAATTGGGCTTTTAATCTACAGTTTATAATTAAAACAGCTCCCCATGATACTTTCAGAAGGGAGAAGAATGATCTGCACACTACTGTGACAATCTCCCTGGTAACTGACATTTTATGATTTTCAAATTTATTTGAGAAATTAAATATCATTAGAAATTTAATGTATGGTTCATATTATTTTTAAAAATCCATTGTCTACTTTTGTTCTTAGCTCCAAGCTCCAAGAAATTTAATGTATGGTTCATATTATTTTTAAAAATCCATTGTCTACTTTTGTTCTTAGCTCCAAGCTCTTATTGGTTTTGAGAAGTCCATCAAGCATCTGGATGAGCGACTTGTCAGCATTGGTACAAAGGTCAGCGGAGATAACTTGTTTCATAAAATTCACTCTTCATTTTGTCAGTTTATTATCCTGTCATTAAAACTTGATGGCATGTATCCATCATTGTCACTAACCTTTCTTTATTATAATTATTTGTTTCAGGGAATTACTAAACCCAAAGAAGTGAGACGGATCAAAGGAGAAGGGATGCCATTGCATATGAGCTTAAGAAAGGGTGACCTTTATGTGAAATATGAAGTTTTATTCCCTTCAACTTTGACAGAAGACCAAAAGACTAAAATTAAAGCAGCTCTTTCTTGAGGTTGAGATTCGTATTGCCTTTGAATCTTTATTTGATTAATATGAAGATTGAATACCACTAGGAATATTTTTCAAGTAAGCCATATGTTAGAAGATTATTTTTTGGGGTAGCTATATGGTTATTTATATATCGTTCCCTTCAACATCATCATTTCTTAAACTAAGCTACCAGAAGATAGTCATAACTTATAATGAATACAGAATGGAAAGTTTTTTTTTGTCAATGTTATTTTCTTTCATCGATGTATGTATTGTTTAACATGTGTAAACACGGATTTTGTCCCAGATCAGTTTTTTTTGATAAATAATAAAGACCAAAATCTATTCAGGATTTATTTCAATAATTTTTGACAAATGATAATATTTTATTTTTCTCCATGTTAAAAGTTGCTTGCTATTTACCAAATCATTATTTGAACCGTAATCAAATGTTTTATTTTACCTCAGAATTATGTTATAGACAAATATGAACTTGGAGAAGAATTATCGTTTTGTTCATGCAAGCAAGTTATTAAGGATTAAACTGACTAGCATCTTTTTAAGGATTAAATGCCCCATCGAAGTTGATTCTCTTTTGACTCTTTAACCGAAAATCATAAAAATTACTCACTTATTCTTCACAAGGATATTAAGGAAGAGGGGAAACTGGAAACAGATAAAATAATATATCAAACCTGAACGGTTAGTAAAATTTTGAATTTACCAAACCTAAACGGTTAATTATATTTTGAATTTACAAAAACCTAACGAGGATTGGAAATTAATTAACAAAATTAAAATCGAAGGAGAATGAAAATGAAGACAATATATAATGTATCTAAATTGCAATAACATTGAATTAACACAAACAACAATAATATTTGAATACCGAGTTTAAGAGGTAAATGAAAAAAATAGTAACATTGCATGAAGCGGAGAAACATGAGAGAGAAACTGCAACAACAAATACCTGACATAAAATAAGTAAATAACACACCCATGTACATTTCAAGTAACAGACGTTCATTAAAGATTGCGACCAACTGCTATAAACCTCCAAATCTACTTGATGTACTGAGACATCCATTTGAAACCATCACCATAACCCATTTTGCGTACTATGCTGCACATGAAAACCTCAAGTGGACGGACATTAGAGTTATCCAGATTGACATTTCCCTTACCAGTCGTGAAATTTGTCAGACCCAGATGGTATCGCAGTTCATCTTCTGATGCTGCATATGGGATGTCAATTTTATTCCCTAAAACCAGGAAAGGAACATTTGTCAATGAGTCGTCTGATAGAAGTGCATCCAACTCCTTCTTTGACTCGGAAAACCTCTCTTTATCATATGCGTCGACCAAATATATTACTGCATCAACCTGTACACAAATCAACATGCAAATCAATAAAACTGGAATGTTAGAACTCCAATCTAAAATATTTTAGGAAATTACTGTATCAAATCTAAGATGAAATAAAATATATACCGATAATTTGACGGTTATAACCATTATATCCTACAAATAGTCTATCCTACAGAGACATTAGTCTATCTTACAGACCAAAGATTTATAGGGAGAGCTGTTGTCTCTACTCTCTAGTATAGGAAAGTGTTGATGGGTATAACCCATCTCCCTTATTTTGTCTTTTATTTTTCCATCTTCATTGTAACTAGGATAATATCCCTGATTTAATAAAAAAAATTAATTGCATAAAAAACCCATTATATTTCATAATCTAAATCTCATTAAGTTCCAAACATTAGTGATTGGACAATTGAGCATAGTACACAAACGTACATACAGGATTTTGTCGAAATAATAAAGCAATGACAAACTATAGCTCGACTAGGATGGGGGGGAATTCATAATTCTCATACACTCATATTTTATAAGCAAATAGATAATCTGGAATACACCTACAAATTCTTTTGCAAATGATCATATTATATAAAGCAAAAAAGACGTTCTGGAATAGGAAATAGTGAACATACTATGGTTATTGATCGTGTAATTTTTGTAAATGGTCATATGATATAAATAAATAAAATTGTACTTGTCATTTGATAGAAAGACATTTAGTGAAAATATATGTACAAACTCATCCAATATTTAATTTTTATTAATGTATGGTGAATTTAGTGAAAAAATGTAATGTTCTAGTCATAGGCTCGTAGCCATGATTTTTTTTTTAATTTCAACACATTATCAAAGAGATTGTTAACATTTTCGGTCTTTGAAACTGATACTCTATGGCTACGTCAATAAATTCCTGAAAAGCCTGAAACTACAATATACTTCCGAACAATGAAAGGTATATAACCTTACAGAAAATAGAGGTACAAAGTATAAAGCATTATGTATTACTAACAAAAATAAACAAGATATGATGTGAAATACTGAAATCATAATGCAGCACTAACTTAGAATCTTAAAACAAATGAATGGCAGAATGGGCAAAGAAAAGAAGGGAAAATAGCCCTCTTTCTAGAATGAATCTTGTTATTTTGATTTATGAATGATAATCGTTTTGTTTTTCCTATAGAGAATAATCTAAGAAATTAGCATGTAAACCGATACATGACTAAAAAAATAAAGAAAAAAATTCTGAATCCCTGATCTTGTTGAAATGGTTCGATTTGATCTCGTAAGTAAATAGATAAAAATTAATATAAAAAAATACGAGATCTTTGTAACAACTTACCTTGGCATAGTAATCCTTCCAGACACGTCTGGCAATTTGATGTCCTCCCAAATCAAACGCCTTGAACTTAATTTTTCCAATGCTCAGCTCCTCCGACGTGGGGTACTGTGTTGGCTGGTGCTGCACCAACCTCTGCGAAAGAAGGCAGAAATCAAGATCGAAGAAGCATAAGTGCATGACGATAGAATTTCGGTCGGAAAGAAAATAGGGTTGGGTTGGGTTAGGTTGGAAGGGGGAGATCAGGCACGTACCTCGTCCTTCAACATATGAAGAAGAGTCGTCTTTCCCGCGTTGTCAAGCCCTAGGAAGAGAATCTTGGCCTCCTTCTGCCAGAGTCCGAGAGACGCCAAAACTCCGTAGAACCAGTCTACGAGAAACATCCCGTTTTGATGATGATCGATCGATCGAGCAGAAACCCTAGAGAGCAAGCGAGCGAGAAGAGAAGAGAGCGAGAGAGCGGAGATTTATTCCGAATTGTCAATTGTGGTAGTTAGAAGCGTTTCGGTAAGGATATAATTGTAATTTTATTAAATTATTTTACTTTTCTTAGATACCATTTATGAAGCTTGTATTTGCTCACAATTCTATCTTGCAGAGTTGGTGGTAGTTGTGGAAACCAATTTCTCTTTTAGTTAATTACTAACCAGTATAAGTGTAACATACAAAAATTAACTCGTTTCGCTGCGCTGCTCTTAATTTTCATCAATTTCTCCCTTATTGCGCTGCTCTTAATTTTCTTTGATCTGTCATCCCTCCCCCATCTTCTTCCGCTTTTTGTTTTTTCCTTTTTTTCCCCTTTTTCAGAGCTATCGGCCTTAAACCCTTTCCCCACACACTTCGAGACATTGTCGGTACAAGAAGGGGGGTCCAAGGTTGATTGCTCGTGATGGTGTGTGGGTTCGCGCTAGGGTGCTCACACACACAACTCTCTAGTATTCCTATTCTCAGGTAACCGCCCTCCCTCCCTGATGCACTATGGGAGGTATTTATAACTCCTGCCCTAGGGCCTAACGGGCCTAGTAGGCCTGCTTGGTCCAGGGATCCGACTTGACGGGCCCTGGTACTAACAGTACTCCCCCCGAGCTGGGGGGCTAAAGGACCGTCCACCTACCTTCCTTTATGGCGTCTCGTGAGCCACGCCTTCCCTTCTTCACGTGTCTATAAATATTCCCCCTCTTCTTTTGATGACCAGAAGAAGAAAACAAGACCGATGGCCGTTCAAGATCTGCTGGAAGAGTTTGGTCGTGAAGTGAAGCTCCAACACTCTGCTTGGACTGAGTGCTTGCTGATGCCTGCTGGTTCTTTCCATTCTGTTGCAGTATCGGAAAATCAACGACTTAACTCAGTCCTGATTGACATCCATCACCGCCTCGCGCAACTTCGCCAGGCCGACGCTCCTCCTTCTGGGACCCCGGCTTCCTCTGCTGTTGCCGCCGCTGTCGCTTCTGTTGCTCCTTGCGTGGTACGGCCTCTGCTGCCCCTGTTGCTGGTGGGGGTCGCCGCCAGCGCTCTCGCGGTCGTCGCGGTTCACGTGGGTCCTCATCTCTCCCTGCTACTGACTTGCGGCACTTCTTGTCGGGGCCGCCAAAGTCTGGCCGCTAAGCCTCCGTTTGCGCCGGGTTCGGGGGCTGCTTCAGCCCGGTCCCTGTCGGTCATGGGTCTGTTTGGCCCTGCAGGTGCGCCGTCTGTGGGTACCTCCTCCCCTCTCCTTGTGTTGCCTTAAGCATCTCTTGGAGGGAGGTCGTGTGGTTCCCCCGACTTACTTCTCGGCGTCGTTTCGCTTTTTCTATAAAACACGTTTAGCTTTCTTTCGTTTTTGTAGCTTAGGACGCTTTGTGGCTTTTGCTGTAACTCTGTAGTGCCTCCGGGCTTGTAATAAAAATTTATCACTTTAATACCATTTCGAAGTATTTTCCCTTTCTTTTTTGAATTTTGAACGTCCTTTTCCCTTTCATGCCTCAGTTCGCGCTGTTGATTTACCCTCACCGCCTACCACCGAACTGGCCCGCACTCTGCTCGAGCTTCGCTCGTCCACCTACACCCCTTCTCGGGCCCCCGGTGCCCTTTTGCCCCCGGGAGACGCCCCTCTGATTTCCGGACCCCCGGGTGACACTCCTCTGGTTCCTCGGCCCTCCTCTGGTCATTCCGGCACCCCGCCTCGGCCTTCCCCCCAGTGGGATTCGGCTCCCGTTTGCCGGCCCCGCGGCTCGTTACCTTCTCTCTTGAGCTTTCGGCTCCGTTGTGCTCTCCTGGGCCCTCTTCTTTCGACGAGGCCAAGTATTCGCGATTCTTCGTCTTCTGTGCCCCTTTCCTTATAAATACTTACTGTTCTTTTTTACTTCAGTCACTTTCCTTTTTTACTTCCCCTCTTTCCCGCTTTACTTGAGTTTGGCGACCTTCTTGCAGAGTTACAATGGCCTCCAACCCAGTCTCTCCTGATTTCTCGGTAGCCAATCTGATCCATCAGGCCTCCATCCCCCCTCTTGATTCCAAGAATCTGCTTACGAGAGCTTCTGCCTCTAGCTGTTTTGAGGCTTTGAAGAGCATTTACAAGTAAAAGGATCCTGCGAAGTACCAGCCGGCCGGGGACCTTGTCGCTTCCCATCCTCCTCCCGGGTATGTCGCGGTCTACATTTCCTATGCCGACCTTGGCCTGACTTTGCCGCTTTCTCCGTTCCTCCAGAACCTGCTCAACCACTGTCGGGTGTCGCTCTCGCAGCTTCCGTCGGGTGCCATTGAGCGCGTCCTTTTGTTCTCCTCTCTGCAGCGCCTGTGGCCACAAGCCTACCTTGCCCCTATTCTTTAACTGGTTCCATGTGTACCCGATGCCGAGTGATCGGAACCGTGTCCTGATAGCATCCCGCGGGACCCCCCGGAAGGCTCTCTTTGAGGTGCTGCCTGATCGTGCTCACGGCTGGCGCGACCACTTCTTCTTCGTGAAGTTGTCCTGTCTGGTACCTCTTGAGAACACTCCCGAGAGTGACCTCCGCTGGGTCACCTGAAAGGTCTTACTGGCATTGCCTCCACGCGTTTGACTGCGGCCGAACGGGAGGCGCATGACTTCCTCATCCAGATATCTGAGTGCCACCCTGTGAAGCCTGCCTACCTTGGACACGGTTGGACCGTAGAAGATCACCTCCAGCCCGATGACGTCGCCAGCTATGACGTGGAGCCCTCCTCGCCTTCCCGGAAAAGACAAAAGCGGAAGACAGCGTCCATGGTTGTTGTGGACACCCCCTCTGTATCCCCGAGGAACACCAACGAGAGCTCCGGGGATGATAACATGGACAGTCCTCCCTTGGAGAATGTTCGCTCAGCCCGCCGTGGCTTCTCAAGGACACGTCCCCCCCTCCGGGTTTCATCAGAAGTTCGAGGTCGGGGAAGCTTTTGGCATGAACTTGCTAGGCCCCAGTACCCCCTGGAGGGAGGGTTGCTGGACCGTCAGGGGTTCGGTGTGGCCCTAGATTCTGCCTTTGTCTCGGGGAAATACCGCGTGGACCCTGTCTCCCCTGATCCATCCATCGCTGTTCCCCAGCTGGCGGGGATGCTTTTGAAGGGCTTCAATCTGCTGCAGCCGTTTCTCCAGGAAGAAGCCGAGTACAAGGCTCTGTTCGCGCGCGGTGTATCGGCGCTCAATGAGGACTTGTACGTTGATAGCCTCCGCGAAGCCGTCCTTGCCTACGTCCGCCTTCAGCTGAGCCTGGATATGCAGGACGAGTTTCATGGGGCTCGGGAGCGTGTGGCGGCTCTTTTCTCCGAGGTTTCGGCTGCCCTAGCTGCCCGAGACCAGGCCGTGAATGAGGTTGCGGCGGCCGCGGAGAAGCACCTGGCCGAAAAAACCGCCCTGGAGGGTGCCGCAGCCAAGGCCGGTAGGGAGGTGTCGAGTCTTAAGAGCCGTGTCACCTGGGCCGAGGATCGTGCCGTCGAGTCTAAGAAGGCTCTCGATCTTGCAACCGCGCGCAAACAGAAACTCGCCGAGGATCAAGCTGGGTCCACGCATGCGTTGTCCGAACGATTCCGCGCTAAGTTCAACCAGCTCCAGGACGAAGCGAAGGAACGAACGGCGGTGGAGAAGCGCGCGGGTTTCTGGAAAGGCTACGAGCACAGCCGCGCCATGCATCGCCTGGCCTACTCCGGGCTCGCTCCCGCTGTTGTGTCCCGGACTCGATCGGAGTGGGAGCGTTGGCAATCTGCTGACGGGGCCGGGCCTCCTACTGAGCAGCCATGCCTCAACGTTGGCGACAGCGAAGAGAAGGATCTGGACGCCGACCTTGTTGACTACGTCTCACCGACCCCTCCGTTCTGATTCCCTCGTTCCTCTATTCGTGTTTTTTTTTATTTTTCTTTGTAATATAAAACACATTTAATTTTTCTTCCGCTTTTTCCTCACCATGCTTCCGCTTTTTCCTTACCATGCTTCTGCTTTTTTTTGACCATGCTTCCGCTTTTTACTTCCTATGTTCTCTGGGTTTTTCACGCTGACCTTGGGCCTCTTCGTGGCCCTTCGGCCAGCTCCCATCGCGACTGTCACTTTCTTACTCGAGATACCCCGGGGTCTTGTAGGGACTTGTTTTTTCTCTTTAGGGAATCAACCACTGTTGTGTTTTTCCAACGTTCTTTTTTGGTAAAAGATTCATCACAATGAGAGAGAGAGAAAAAAACGTGACGTGCCCAACGTTCTTGCTTATCGCTTGTACTTTTCTAGGTTGTCCGCGTGCCAGGTTCTTTCTATAGGCTGGCCATCCTCATACCCCAGACGGAAGATTCCGGGTCGAACTTCGTCCACTATCACATACGGGCCCTCCCATCTTGGTGACAGTTTTCCCTTCGTTTGGTCCACGCCCGTTACTTTGGCGTTCCTTAGCACTAGGTCGCCCGGCGCCAGGTTCTTATCTATTACTCTCACGTTGTGGTATCTGGCCATCCTTCGCTTGTACGCGAGGTCTCTGACGGTGGTCTCCTCTCTCTTGTCTTCCACGTCCTCTTTGGTCAGGAGGAGCGCTCTGTTGTTTGCCTCCGGTTGAAATTGATTTATCCTGGTCGTTGGCCAAATCAGCTCCGCAGGGGCTACCGCATCGATTCCGAAAGCGAGCGCGAATGGCGTCTGGTCCGTCGATGTCCTGATCGTTGTTCGATAGGCCCACATGGTCTCCGAGACCTTGTCTACCCAAGTCCCCAGGTGCTCCCCTACCTTCCTTTTCAGGATGGACACGATCGTACGGTTGGTGACCTCTACTTGCCCGTTGACTTGCGGGCGGTAGACCGGGGAGAAGCTCAACTTGATCCCGCTGTCCTCGCAGAATTCTCTTAGCTTCTTTCCCGTGAACTGCGTCCCGTTATCCGTCACTATCTGGATCGGGATCCCGAACCGGCAGATGATGTTCCTGAACACGAAGTTGACCACATTTTGCTCCGTAATCGCGCTTGTGGCTTCCGCCTCTGCCCACTTGGTGAAATAGTCGACCGCCACGAAGAGGAATTTTCTTCCCCATGACGCCGGGGGGAAAAGGCCAACGATGTCGATGCCCCACCGCGTGAATGGGACGGGCGTAGTTACTGCTTTTATCGCGGTGGACGGCCGCCTCTGGACGTTTGAGTGCCTCTGGCACTCGTCGCACCTTTCTACTATTCCCTCAGAGTCTTTTATTAACTCTGGCCACCTGTTTTTCCAGGGCCCGACCGCCTTGATGGGCGCCACTTACCCTCTCGTGGATGCTTCGCACGATCGCCCGGCCGTCCTCGCGAGAGACGCATAGTCGGAGCGGGGCCCCCTCCGCGGCTGACCGGCGGTATAGCTTTCCTCGTGTTGCCACGAACCACGCCGCTCTATGCCTTAGCTTCCTCGCCCCCATTGGGTCACTTGGTCCCTCGCCTGTTTTGAGGAACTTCATTAGCGGCGTTCTCCAATCCCCTGCTGTTATTAGTGACGCGGTCAGCCTTATCCCGGCTAGGAGAGCCTCGTATTCCGTGGCGTTGTTCGTCGTGCGGAAAGCGAAGTGTACTGAGTACTCGATCCTTTCCCCCGTTGGGGCTCTTATCACCACTCTGGCGCCGCACCCCGTGTTGCTGGCTGAGCTGTCGACGTGGGCCGTCCACCATTCTTCCACTGCGGGGGCCTTCCTTTGGGGGGTGAGTTCTGCCATGAAGTCGGCCACCGCCTGGCCCTTTATTGCCTTGGCCGGGACAATTTCTATGTGAAACTCGCTGAGTTCCATGGACGACTTCGTGAGCCGTCCCAATACGTCGCCTCTGCAGGAGTTGAAGCAGGGGGTGGGCCGTCGGGATGGTCACCGTGTGGGCGTGGAAGTACGGCCTTAGTCTACGGACCGCCGACACCACTGCCAGGGCCAGCTTTTCGATATCGGGGTACCTTTCTTCTGCCCCCTGCAGCGACCGTGAGTAATAGTAGACCGGCCTTTGCGCCCCGTCTGCCTCTGATAGGAGGACCGCGCTGACCGCCCCCTCTGAATGGGTGACGTACATTGTGAGCGGCTCGCCGCTTCGTGGTGGCCGCAGTGTCGGCAGGTGCGCAAGCTTCCTCTTCAACTCGCCGAACGCTGACTCACACTACTTTGTCCAGACCACTCTTGGTCCAGGCGATTTCAATAGCTGGAAAAATGGGCGAAGCCGGTCCGCCGCTCTTGGCAGGAACCTACTAAGGGCCGCTACCCTTCCGTTCAGCTTCTGAACCTCCTTTATGGTCCTAGGTGGGGCCATTTCCATGACTGCTTCCACTTTATCCCTTCTGGGCTTGATGCCCTCCGGGGTGATCCTGAATCCCAGGAAATGGCCCTTGTTTACCTCAAAGACGCACTTCCTTGCTTTCAGCTTCAGACCTGCCTTTCTGATGCTGCGGAACGTCTCCTTTAAGTCGGCGAGGTGAGTGTCTGCTTGTTTTGACCAGACCAGTATGTCATCAACGTACACCTCGACGTTTCTACCAATCTGCTCTGCGAAGACATTGTCCATAAGACGCTGAAATGTGGCCCCCGCGTTACACAGCCCGAATGGCATTACCTAGAAACAGAAGGTCCCCGAGTCGGTGATGAACGAGGTCTTCTCCTCGTCTGCCCTAGCCATGGGGACTTGGTTGTATCCCGAGTGCGCGTCCATGAAGCTGAGCATCTCGTAACCCGAGCTCTGGTCTACCAGTCTATCCACTGACGGTAGGGGGTAACTATCCTTAGGGCATGCCTTGTTGAGGTTCGTGAAATCAACGCACATGCGCCATCCGGCGTCGGCCTTCCTAACCATGACGACGTTGGACAGCCATTCTGGGTACCAAACCGGGCGTATGAAGCCCGCTTCTAGGAGCTTTGCCACCTCTACCTCTGCGGCGTCCCTCTTCTCGGCCCTCAGAGGCTGCAGCTTCTGCCGGACCGCCTTGGCTCCCTGGGCTACTGCCAACCTGTGCTCGGTCGTCGCCCGGGCCACTCCTCCTACCTCTCCCAGCCCGGCGGCGAAAAGGTCCTCGTTTTCTCTGAGGAGGCTCTCCAGGTTCCTTCTGAATTCCTCCTGTAGGTCCTATCCCATCCGCACCTCGTTCTTCGCTAGTGGCGTTGATATCGTGGATGACGCCGGCTCTGGCTTCGGGGTGTCCTCTCGGAGCGCGTGCGGTAATTCCTCTCCGGACGTCATTACCTCGCCTACTGAGTTGAAGTAACACTCACGGGCCTTTTTCTGTGACCCCCTTACTGTGCATACGCCGGCGGGGGTCGGGAACTTCAGGCACTGGTGAAGCGATGACGTTACCGCTTGGAAAGCATGTAATGTCGTCTGCCCCAGGATGGCGTTGTAGCTGGAGGTGAAGTTCACTACCGTGAAGTTGACCTCGACCGTTTTTGCCTGGGCGTGGCAGCCTAACGTCACCGAGATGACTATGATGCCTTCCACCGGAACCTCCGACTGGCCAAACCCTCTTATCGGCGCCCTGCTCGGGAGTATATCCGTGCAGGCGAGGCCTAAGTCCACAAAAGCGTTCCAGTATAGGATGTTTACCAATGCCCCGGTGTCGATCAGCACTCTGTGGAGCCGCACCTTCTCCTTGTTCCCCCCGGGTCGTCATGCGGAGTGGTGACATCCTTCATGTCCGCCTCTGTGAACGTGATGTCCGCGTCCAAATGCGGACGTTTCCCATCGGCACCGTGACTATCGCTCCACTCGCGGGATCCTCCCCTGCTGCGCCTCCACCAGCGCCATCCAACTCCAGCGCTCGCCGTTCGGCGATTAGCTGGAGGAGCTGTTCTTGCAGCTGCCGCTGGCTGTTCTGTAGAGCAGAGACCATCTCCGAGAGCTTCGCATTTTCTGAGCGCTTCCTCCTACGGTGCTCCCCCCTCTCCGTTGGGGTCCGGGAGCGGTCCCGCCTCTCCCGTCTCTGTTTTCTTTCCTCCCTACGCCTGTCCTCCTCTTCGTCCCTCTTCAAATGTCGGACCGTCTCTTCTGCCTCGGCCCTCTCCTTGTGTCGGGCCACCCTGTCCACTTCCTCCATTCTCGCCCTCCACGCTGTCTCCTGGGTCTCGAGCGCCCAGGCGGCGCACTGCTTTCTGTACGAGAAGTAGAGCTCGGATCTATCTAAGTCTTCCCCCTCCTCTCGCGATCGCTCCGTCCTTGCAGTAGTCGGGCTTAGCTCCCTGTCGCGAGCTGCTTTCTGCCCGAGCTGCTTCGAGCTTTGCCCTTTGTGGAACCCGCTCCCTCTCTCCGGTTGTGTATTAGATTCACGTCAGGTTCACCAC
Organism: Zostera marina; assembly: GCA_001185155.1. Taxonomy (NCBI): domain Eukaryota; kingdom Viridiplantae; phylum Streptophyta; class Magnoliopsida; order Alismatales; family Zosteraceae; genus Zostera; species Zostera marina. The sequence goes on along the minus strand of LFYR01000930.1, from coordinate 104,591 downwards.
TGATGGTGTGTGGGCTCGCGCTAGGGTGCTCACACACACGACTCTCTAGTGTTCCTATTCTCAGGTAACCGCCCTCCCTCTCTGCTGCACTATGGGAGGTATTTATAACTCCTGCCTTAGGACCTAACGGGCCTAGTAGGCCTGCTTGGTCCAGGGTCCGACTTGACGGGCCCTGGTACTAACAGCTCGGAAGATGCTTTTCTGATGGGGAGTTTTTCACTTGTCGAAGGGTAAACAACTGTTTGTTTTTCTGAAGGTTTTCACTGGTGGGGAAACTTACCACCGGTGAAACTTACCACCGGTGAAACTTACCATTGGGGAAACCTTACCTATCAATAGTACTCAATGCTATGAAAACAAGGGAAAACTTATAAACTAATCATATATAGCTCTCGTTTTAGCATGATGCAGGAAATCGACGTGGAAACTTCGTGGGAAGGCTCTCTACCAAAGGGGGAAATTTATCTCCGGTGAAACTATTTATTTACTTTTTTATTCTCTTATCTTTTACATTGGTAAAACATTACCATCGGTGAAAATTTACCTCTAGGGAATTTACGATACCTGAAATGAATAGTACTCAATATTAGGAAAAGAAAGGAAAACGTACAAACAAACCACCTCTAGCTTTCTGTTTTAGCATAATGCAGGAAATCGGTGTGGAAACTCCGTCGGCAAAATGGTCGATCAGACACCAACTGAACTACTGTCCGACCTTATCCTCAAACATTGCATATATACCAAGTGCGGCATTGAATAATGAAGATTCTTTGGACCAAACAACATTATTAATTAGAGTGGTGGGAGCCCTCTGAGGTGAATCAACACTAGCAAGACACATTAAAGACTCATGGAAACTTCGTAAAAGTTTCAGGCTCAGGAGAGAGGAACAACAATCATTCCTATTGGGTTTTCATGGACAGAAGGACTATGACAAAATAGCTAACATAAAGTGAGATCATTTTGGTTTAGATGTGGTCATTGTGAGGAAATGGAACAAAGGAGATAACACATATGAGGACCAATTAAACACAATACCGCAAGAGGCTATTCTGCATAACGTCCCGGCGATAATGTGGAGCGATGAGGCAGTTAGCCGCATAGCAAGCTTAATGGGCGTACCGATCTTCGCTGATTCTGTGAAGGAAATACACCCAAATATTCCTCCACCCCTCAGGATATGTGCAGTGATTGATAAAAACTTTAAATATCCAGAAAGATTTAGGCTAAGGATAAAAGGGCAAGAGCATGATCCGAGGAAAGACATAGTGATAAGTGTGGAATATGAGAGGAAAATGCCCTAGTGTGGAATACAGTTTCGGACATTGGCCACAACATTGTAGAAGACAGGAGGAGGGTGAAAAAGGATGCTGGCAAAATCACATAACAGGTGACAGCCGACCGACGAACAATAGTAAAGTGAACCACGACCAAAACACCAGTGATAAGCAAGGAGAGGAGAGGACGAAAACTCAAATTTCAAAATTCAAACCAAGGGTACGGAGTGGGCGTAGGGTTAATCGTACAATCTACCATCCAATCAAAAAAAAAAAAGCGTCTCACTCACTGAAAAAATAGTACCATCAACGAAAGTCAAGGGGAGCACAGAGGATCAACAGATAAACCCGGAGGAACTAGACATTGGAAACTCAAAACCATCAGAACAATCAGTGCAGCAACACATATCTGAGGAGGGAGAAAATGTTGTAAACTCAACCACAAACGAACAACAGGTAATAATAGAGAATATAGCCACAACAGAAGAACCAAAAAAGATAGAGGAAACATGCTCAACATCAGTCCAACATGCCCAAGAAAGACAAAGTCAAATTGAAGGACATATTTTATCGGAAGAAAATCATCAAAATCGGACCCAATTTATGAACCAAATGACAAATCTTAATAGGTCGCCAGAATCATCATCGACAAGAATGTCCTACCTTGCAGCGTCTTAGAGGAAAATGTATAGAAACAAGGATCAAAGAAACAACGACCCAAATGTTCGAAAAAAGGACAACGAAGTTCAATCTAGGATGCAGACAACAGAGAAGAAGATCGCTAGCGTACCAATCCATTTATCAAACTCATTTAGTGCGTTGCGCAAGCCTAGAAATTGGGGGAGTGATGAAGCACGAAATTTGCTACCAGTGGGCTCGCGGGGTTGCGAGGAGGGCCGGAGGCTTTGGAGTCCACGACGCGCGCTCTACGTTAAATAACTGCAGAAGAGGAGGGGAATCGGCGACTCACGTGGGAGGCGACGATTCGGACTCCTTGATGCTCTAGTGTGGAGTAGAAGTGGTCAAGTGGTGATGATATTGGAGGACACCCCTAGGACCCCTTTTATAAGGACCTGGGGACGTTTCCCCATTCATTAGCGTGGGGCACACTCCATTATGGTGTCCAATTAAGGGTGTCATAATGACGTGGACCCTCCCAAGTAATGCCTGGGAGTCGGCGACACAGGTATGGGAGTCGCCGATTCAGACCCGAGTGCCTTGTCCGGAGTCGGCGATGCACCCCTGGAATCGGCGACTTGGTAGTCCCAGTCGGTGATTCCCAGGTGTTTCCTTGAGTACTTGACGTAGACACTTGCTCCGCACCGTGGATGCCTTCCGGGGGTCCGACGTAAAACGACGGAACCCTAGTCCTTGTTGAGGGGCATTGCTGGGAGTGACTGACGTAATCAGGCATGTCTCACCAGTACTCCCCCCTGAAGAGAGCACAAGAAACATGCGTGTATCGCCAGTATCCCCCTCCCCCAAGCAAGGTTTTGTGTGATCCGCATCAAGGCCAAAGCGACAAGTTGGGATCGAATCATTGCGGCCGCAACAACACAATGACTCTGTATCCATGCACTATCAGATGGATTGATTCATTATCAGAATCTAGTTCCAGACCAACGGAACTATATGTTTATAGTCCAACTCTGATTAGGAGCGACTTTTGATGTGTCATCATCAAGGCCAAAGCGACAAGATGAGAGGGAATTATTAAAGCCAAAACGACAAAATAATTCCCGTCCATTAAGCCCAAAGCGACAAAATGAACTGACTCACTATCAGAGCCTGATTCTGGCCAAAGCGATAGAATCTGTTGATTCACTATTAAAATCTAGTTCACTATCAGAATTGATATTTATAGTCTACCCTGATCAAGAGCGACTTTATATCTGCAACGACGGTTACCCCATCAAGACCAAAGCGACAAGATGGGTCGAGATCATTAAGGCCAAAGCGACAAAATGATCTCCAAGTCTATCAAGGCTAAAGCAACGAGATAGAAGAATTATTGAGGCCAAAGAGACAAAATAATTCTTGGTCCATTAAGGCCAAAGCGACAAAATGGACCTGGATCTATTAAAGCCAAAGCGACAAAATAGATCCGATTCTGGCCGAAGCGACAGAATCATACCTGCAAAACAAAAAATAACCTGCGAAACAACTATATCAGTCTAAAGGATATATTTATTGATTTACTGACCTTGCCGTGTGAAGTTGCACTTCATGCTGCTCCTCCTTTTTCTCAATAAATCCTTGATTGATCTGGCCGAAGCGACAGATCTATCATGCTCTAAATGTGACAACTTCTGGTCGAAGCGACAGAAGTGTCGGGAGAGCTTATGATACTCCCTTCGGAATTCGACGACTTCTGGCCGAAGCGACAGAAGTGTCGGGGAGAGCATGTGATACTCCCCCCTTGAGGTCATTAAGGCCAAAGCGACAAAATGACCTCTGGTCTGTCAAGGCCAAAGCGACAAGACAGACCGAGTCACTATCAGAGTATGATTCTGACTGAAGCAACAGAATCTGTTGATTCACTATTAGAATCTAATTCCGACCAAGGCTACAGATTCACTATCAGAATCTGATTCTGGCCAAGGTTGCGGAATCGAACCTGCAAAAGAGAAAACATTCTGCAAAACAATTAGATTAGTCCAAAACGCATATTATTATTGAACTTACCGTACGATTTTACCTTCCGTGATGCCCCTTCTTTGTTCAAATTGATCCTTGGTAAATCTGGCCGAAGCGACAGATTTTACCGTGCTCAACTTTTTTGACGATTTCTGGCCGAAGCGACAGAAGTGTCGGGAGAGCTTGTGATACTCCCCCTTGAAATATGACGACTTCTGACCGAAGCGACAGAAGTGCCGGGAGAGCTTGTGATACTCCCCCTTGCACTGTGACGACTTCTGGCCGAAGCGACAGAAGTGTCGAGAGAGCTTGTGATACTCCTCTCTCTTGAACTGTGACAACTTTTGGCCGAAGCGACAGAAGTATCGGGAGAGCTTGTGATACTCCCCCTGAAATATAACGACTTCTGACAAAAACGACAGAAGTGTCGGGAGAGCTTGTGATACTCCCCCTGAAATATGACGACTTCTGACCAAAACGACAGAAGTGTCGGGAGAGCTTGTGATACTCTCCCTGAAACGTGACGACTTCTGACCGAAGCGACAGAAGTGTCGAGAGAGCTTGTGATACTCCCCCCTTTGAGTTGTGATGACTTCTGGCCGAAACGACAGAAGTGTCGGGAGAGCTTGTGATACTCCCTCTTGAAAATCGTGTCATTGTGACACATAACTTTGAGTTGTTTTCCGAAATATTTGATTTTGATTGTCGATAGGCTATCTTTTGTTTTTTCTTTGTTAATCTTTCATATAAATTACCCTTTAAATTGTAACTAAGGCCCGAAACTAAATTCACAAGTCGTAATTTAGCCACTCTGGACGTAAATTAGACTCTGCTAACCCTATTGTTAGGCACTCTGAGCGTAGACTTGGTCGTACGAATCGTAGCTCAGCCTACGGTTAAATTTGCGGATAATTTATACCTCTAGATTAACGTAGAGTTGTAAAAGATAGCGTGAATGACAAATCCAAAGGATGCAAATATTTGAAACTCGAGGGTTACGTTTGTAATTTTTAATTACAACTTAAGTTTGAACCCTGATGCCGGAGAGAGCTTGTAATACTCCCTTTTGAAATGTGACGACTTCTGACCGAAGCGACAGAAGTGTCGGAGAGAGCTTGATACTCCCTCTTGAAATGTTTTGATATTTTTGTAATCTTTTTGGAACTCAATTTAATCAATTATTTTGCTTTCTTAATTAATTATTTACTTAATTTATTTTTTGAATTGTAACTAAGACCCGAAACTAGATTCACAAGTCGTAATTTAGCCACTCTGTACGTAAATTAGACTCTGCTAACCCTATTGCTAGCCACTCTGGGCGTAGACTTGGTTGTACGAATCGTAGCTCAGTCTACGGCTAAACTCGCGAAATAAATTAAACTTCATAACTAATCAAGACTCGCAAAGCTAAGTAACGTAATAAGTTGGAGATACAAAAATTATCGGAAATAGGACTTAGAATTTTTTGAGAACCTAAGACTCTATATTTCATTTCCTAATGTGTAGTTGAACTCTGGCCGAAGTGCCCTGTCCGGAGTCGGCGATGCACCCCTGGAATCGGCGACTTGGTAGTCCCAATCGACGATTCCCAGGTGTTGCCTTGAGTACTTGACGTAGACACTTGCTCCGCACCGTGAATGCCTTCCGAGGGTCCGGCATAAAGCGACGGAACCCTGGTCCTTGTTGAGGGGCGTTGTTGGGAGTGACTGTCGTAATCAGGCATGTCTCACCAGGGAGAGATCCTCCGGTGTCGCATTAATCGCGGACTAGTGACCTCTGAAGGGAATCAGAATCTCAACGATGTCACTCCTCATCTGGAACGCAAGAGGTCTATGTTCGATTGAGAGGCAGAAGGAACTAAAAATGATATGTATGGAAAAGAGAGTAGAGATTTTTGGCGTATCGGAAACAAAAACTCAGAGGGGAACTTTTGAGCACGCATGTGAGAGGAATGGGAGATAGTAAGGAATTCAAACAATGATGAACGTGACTCACAGTGGCTTGAGTGGAAAAAATATCAGTGGAAAGCACAAATACTATCATCTCAGGGCCAACATATCCATGCAAGGTTAACAAATATAGGAGGATACTCATTTGATTTAACATCATTATATGGTGAACGCACGTCTACAAAGAGAAAAATACTTTGGAACTCGATCAACCAACAAAGAGCAATATTAGATGGAAGAGATTGGCTACTCATTGGTGATTTTAATGAGATCCGTATCCCAGAGTAGAGGGAAGAACATGGAACATTTGACAGTGCGAAAGCAAGAGAATTCGAAATGGCAATCTAAGGTTTTACAGAATTAGTGGCAACTGGAGGCTACTTCACATGGGATAACGGAAAGGGAACCCAGCACACCTATACAAAATTAGATCGAGCTCTGGGAAATCAAAATTGGATATCGAGATGGACCCAGGCAAAACCTCGATTGTTGCACGGCACAATAAGTGATCATGCAGCATTAGAGCTAATATCGGTTCAACGGGGAGGGGCCTTTTAAAATTTTCAACAACTGGCTCAGAGACCAAAGCTTTAATCAGGCCTTCACTTCTACGTGGTCAACACAATTTATCGAAACCCCACTGTTTAAACTCCAACAGAAAATAAAATGGGTTAAAAATGCAATCAAACCTTGGAGATTTCAGAAAGGATCAAATGAAGAAAATTGTCGGAAAATAGCGGAAAAATTGGAGCAGGAATCGAAAAAATTGCAAGCGGACCCAATGAACACACAACTGCAGGAATCATACAAAATTATGAAATTAAAATTGGGTGAAATCCAACATAGGGAAATGATGGACGCTAGACAAAAAGCACACATCAGCTGGATTAGAGAAGGGGGCCAAAATACAACTTTCTTCGCTCGTGCAACCAAAATAAGACAAGTGCAAAACTCATTGATGCGCACCCTCGATTCGGAGGGGAACCAAACAAACTCGTTGTCTATGATGAAGGAAAGGGCATGCAGATACTTTGGTGATCTGTTTGATTCGACAGTCAGACCTTCTCCTATTCCCAACTTGAATATCGTTTTTCCAGAAATAATCTCGAGGGAAACGAACGCAAAATTGAAAAGCTATCCGACAAGCGAAGAAATAAAACAGACACTATTTGATATGGCTAAAGGAAAGGACCCGGGGATTGACGGACTAACGGTTGAAGCTCTAATCCACCATTGGAATACAGTAAGGCAGGACATTGTAAATGCGATAATTCATTTTTTAAAAAACAGAAGGATGTTACGTTCACTAAATCTGACACTAATAACACTTATCCCAAAGAATACGACACCCTCTACATTAGCTGATTATAGACCTATTTCCTGTCTCAGAATGGTATATAAAGTGTTCTCAGAGGTGTTGGCAGCAAGGTTAATGACGGTAATGCCTGGTCTAATTGTAACAAATCAAACAACATTCATAAAGGGTAGGCGTATTAGCGACGCAATCAGATTAACGCAAGAATTTGTTCATGGGTTCAATAACAAGAATACATCCCGTAGAGTTTGTATAACCATAGACTTTTCAAAGGCTTTTGATACATTAAGGTGGGATGCGATTGACAAAATGTTGGATTTAGTGGGAATTGACTCCAACTTTAGAAAGATGATAATGAGTTGTGTATCCACTTCATCAATGTCAGCACTGGTAGAGGGATCACCAACGAAAGTCATTCAACCAACTTTCACCTCTTCTTTTCGTGCTAGTGCTTGACTACCTATCAAGGCTGGTATCACAGGCAGTAGCTGATCGAGAATTGGAATTATACACTTCGGGAGGTATACTGATAGAAAGTCATTTAGCCTTTGCAGACGATGTCGTTTTCTTCTGTCGAGCATCGACGAAAACCTTAACCAAATTGAATGACATACTAGAGGAATTCTCATCTTTTTCGAGATTCCAAATTAATAAGGAAAAGAGCTCAGTAGTTTTCTCGAAGAGGGTAAGAGATGGAGCGACTCTAGCTGCAATATTAGAATTTCAACAAAAACAGCTACCGTTAAAATACCTGGGAGTACCACTCACCGGAAAGTCCATCTCAAACAGGAATTGTGATCCTTTGATAGCGGATCTAAATGGCATTCTAATAAGATGGAGCAAAAAGAAACTATCGTACATGGGAAGAGTACAATTAGTGAATTGGATTTTCCAAGAAAAATTTGGATATTTGATGCAAACTAATACAGTTCCGCAGGTTACAATCCAAACAATAAAGTGTAGAATCAAAAATGTCGATATAGGATTATATTTTAATCATGTTAATTTTATCCCTAATTATACTATTAATCTAAAGGATAAAATTAGACAAGATTAGACCTAATTAAGTCAAAGGTTTAATCAAAGTCAAATTAGTATAATTGCATAAAACACCTTGAATATATTTATTATTGTTATCTCTAACATTTTAGTGAAGGTACAATAACCAATGAGCAAAAGACACTATTTACAAAAAAATCTTCTCAAAGGAAATCTACTATTCAAGCTTCTACTATTCACAAAAAACAAGCTTCTACTATTTCAAGTTTCTACTATTCACAAATAGCAAGCTTTTACTATTCACAAAAGAATCCTTCTTGGAAAGACAAAATCTTAGACTTTTGTGAGGAATTAAGAAACCATCAATTGAAGATCCAAGGGTGGACAAGTGATGACCTAGGCTATAAATAGAAGGGCAAACCCTCCATTTTCGTTCACCACACTTCAAGCACTCCAAGCTTCCAAAAGCTTCAAAAGCTCTCCAACTTCTACTTCTAACCTTCTTGTTCATCTTTACAAGTAAGAAGTTTTGTGTGCTTTAATATTCCACTCCTCTAATCCTCTCTTGTGTGTGTCCACTTTGGTTGAGAGGTGTATCTCAATATCACCAAAGTGTGAGAGAAGTTTTTTAAGCTCAACCATAAAGCTCTTGTTTGGTTTTATAGAGTTTTCGGGAAAACTCTTAGGTGGAATCTACCTTAAAAGATTTCTAGATTTTTAAGAGTTTCTTAATACTCTAAGGTCCTAATTTACTCGTAAAAGTTAAAGGTTTTTAAGAGTTCCATAATACTCTAAGGTATGAGTCTACCCGTAAAAGACTGGTTCCTAAGCGAAATAGTCTTAAAACTTAGAGAGGTAATTTTTAAGAGTTCTTTGATACTCTAAGGTACTAACTTACCCGTAAAAGTTAGAGGTTCTTAAGAATTTCCTCGATACTCTAAGGTGTGAGTCTACCTGTAAAAGACTGGTTCCTAAGCGAAGTAGTCTTAAAGCTTAGAGAGGTTTTTAAGAGTTCTTTGATACTCTAAGGTACTAACTTACCCGTAAAAGTTAGAGGTTCTTAAGAATTTCCTCGATACTCTAAGGTGTGAGTCTACCTGTAAAAGACTGGTTCCTAAGCGAAGTAGCCTTAAAGCTTATAGAGGTTTTTAAGAGTTTCTTTGATACTCTAAGGTTTTGTCATTACCTTTAGGTCAGTGAATTCCGATAGTTTGTCGGAACTGGATTAGCCCTTGTTTGGGTGAACCAGTATAAATCTTCTGTGTTGTTCTTTATTAACTTTAGTTTTATTTTCTAAAAACAACACTTAATTAAAAAGATCCATCTTCCAGTTATCTGGTCAAGTATAAAGGTTGACTACTTTCTGCAGATCCTTCATCCAGTTATCTGTTCATGTATTTAAGGTTATATTTATTATTCAAATCTCTATCCAGTTACCTGGTCAGTTATTTATCATATATATCCAGTTATCTGGTCAGTTATTTACTTATCATCTTATATCCAGTTAACTGGTTCTTTACTCTATATTACAACGTGCACTTATAATATAACTTAGTATCTATATACTACATTTGTTTATAAAGCACTATCTAATAAGTTGACTAAGTATTCATATATTGTAGTAAGCTTTAAAGAGAAACAAGATTATAAATATATATAATATTATATTATATTTTATAATATAATATTATAATCTTTTTATTGTTATTCAATTATTTGTGTATTAAGTATTTGCAGGTAATTCCACATTTAACCTGCCTAAATCGAAAAGAGGTTATTATCCCTCCCCCTTATAGCCTCGGATCACGATCCAACATAAAGTCCCTAGCCAACAGGTTCATATGGGGGACACAGAAGGAAGTCGCTTGGTCAATGATGATTAAACCTCGACCCGAAGGTGGCATCGGGGTAAAGGACTTCAAAACTACTCAAGTGGCCGCAACAGTGGACAAACTATGCAGGTTGTGGACGGATGAGGGCATATGTGGGGATTGGATGAACAAAAAGTACATCAAAGGAGAAACCTTAAATAATATCTTGAGACGTTATAATGATTCGGCCACGTGGAGAGTGGTCTTGCGATAACGTGAAAACATAAACAAATGCGTGGATTGTACATCAAACAGAACAATTCAGTGGAAGGGGAAATGTAGCCGACCATCATTAACAAATGCAGTAGATACGCTAAGGGAGACAAACCCGGAGGATGATCTAGCAATAGGAATATGGTCATCAGGTGTACACAAAATCTCCTTGAACATGTGGAGAATATGGAGGGGCAGCATAGCAACAAGGGATAGACTGAGACGTAGAGGAATGAATGTTGCAGAAGATTGTGTATTATGTGATGAAGAACCTGAGACAATATCGCATATTTTTTTCAAATGCAAGTTCGCGAGGTGGATGTTAAATGAGGGCTTTGATACAATGGGTGGATTGGTGAATACACAAGACATTGGGGAATTTGAAGTCATGACTCATGAAATTGAAAAAATCACTCCTGGATCAAAGTGATGGGGATATGGAAGGAGCGAATTGGACAGTGCTTGGTTTCATACTGTTTCACATATTGAAGGAGCGAAACCAACGTCACCATGGAAAAATCTCAATCTCGCAGGAAATGATCATAAGGGAATGCATCAAATTGACGGGAATCAATTTCAAGGAAGACAAATTCAAAAAACCACACAAGAGGAACGCGAAAGAGAAGGCATTACACCAATGGGATGTTCTTCAGTTGCTCATCCACAACAGGATGAAAGAAGGAAGTTAAGATTGATTAACTGTCGGGCAAACCCACCTCCTTAGATAGAGAGTAAGTAGAAAATAATATGACTATATTTAAATCAATTGTTTTTGTTTGTTTGAACTTTTGTAAATTTTATTTTTTTTCTCTTAATATATAAAGCAACTTGTTAAATGGATCGGGTCTGGACTGATTGGTTTAAACTCAGACCCATGAAGTTGGCCGGGATCTAGGCCGGCTCCAGGCCCAATAAATGATTTCTTTTTTACCTAAAAAAATCAATAAATAGTTAATAAAAATATATTATTTTAAGATATTTTTGGTGTATTTATATTTAACCTTTAAATTACTAATATATTATAAAATATTTAGAGTCCGGACCTGACCCGGACACGGGTTACTAACTGGCCGGGTCTGAACCCGGACCTCCGGGTCCAAACCCTGGTCTGGGCCGGACCCAGACCCATTTACACCAAAGAAGTGTATAAAAATGTATAATTATATAAAAAAATCAAATTCCAACCTCAAATAACCTCATGAACACATGAATTCAAAAACGATTTATTCTTATTTAACTGTTATTCTATTCATTTCTAGATAGGATATTGATCGAAATATAATCTACAAAAAATAAAAAAAACTGATATATATTAGAATCGAAATATCATTTTAACCAATCTATCTTCATATTTGATAAATAAAATTAAATGTTAGTTTTGTTCTACAATAAATAAATATATCAGAATTCAAAAAAAAAAAGGTAAATCATTTGTTAAAAGAAATAATTGATCGGTCGACCTATTTATTCTAATTTATTTTTATTAAATGAAAAAATGAAGAAAATTGACTATAAAATGTCATTTTTTTCTCGTAAATTTATTAATGGTTAGTTTTGTAGAACGAACGTTAAATATATTTTATTGAGAATTTAAAGATTTGACTGTAAAAGCAACACTATTTTTTACATTAAAACTTGAAAAGGGTGATTGAGATTTAAGTTTTCAAAAGATGAAGAGGCTATAATGACTGGTCTTTGGGCTTCTTTACAATCAAAACAGGACAATTAGCATTGTGTGCGCAGTAATCACTTACACTTCCGAGAAATGTCCTCTTGAATGCTCCATATCCGTGGCTACCGATCACAAGCATGTAGCATCCAAGTTTCTCAACGGCATCACAGATCACATCTCTTGCATCACCTCTCTCGATTTTTATCTCCAGATCAACATCAACCTATATTACAAAATGAGATTTTATTCGGATTGTAAACAGTGAGATCGATCGATATCACATCTTACATTTTTCATCTCATCATAAACACTCTTGGCCGTCTTCACCACCGATTCCGCCACTTCTTGGCCGTGCTTCTCGATGCTCTCCACAATCTCATCGGAGAAGAGATATCCTGATAAACAAATAAAAGATGGAATGGAATTCATAGTATACTTTAATAAATACAACATCCATTAATTAATTAGATGTTGCTCTCGATCCGGTCGATCCGATATATACCTGTTCCGTCCATCGGAGCATAAACGGTGCGGTGAGGCATGACGTATAGCACGATGACTGTGATCTTTCCACTCGACACCACATTTTTCAGGCACCATGATAACGCGTGGATGCTTTCTTCCCCCTCGTCCACCGCCACTAGAATCTTCCGGGACATCCCTAAAAAATTATCCTCTAACTCGACTCGACTCGACTCGACTCTTGTTGTTATATTAATATTTTAACTTGTTTTTCCCTGTTAGGCTGTGACCTCTACTTACATGTTTATCCTGTGTTTCGATCTGTATGCTTTTTTGTCGGAGATGCTGTGTTCGATCTGAAATCGAACAGCAACGACAACCGCAACATCCATACGTGTACCATCAACAGGTGACAAGCAAATAATGTGAAAGACGCGTGGACTGACGAAGGGAGCGAATTACATTTATTATTTATAACCACTAAAATAATGTGTGATTAAAATAATTTTTTTCCCTAATTTAACCTTAATTTTATTTTTATAATTAAAAGGATAATCTAACAAGTCAACAAAAGACTGAAGCTATGAAAATTCAAGAAGAAACATTGTTGAAGCTAGATATAATCAAACATCAGATCCGTTTACCCGATTATTATAATTAAATATACACAAAATATAATAACCCAATTACCAGATTATATATAGAATTGTGAGCGATATATACATTATAGATCCTTAGATAGTTAAATGTAATTATAAGTGAGATTAATTTGATTGGTTATTCTTGAGCTTCTAGTCTACTTTGAGGGTATTTTAATGATTTTCCGATTTAAAATCTAAAACCATAAAACATTCCAAAACTATAATTAATATTACTGCTCTTGTGGAGTTGTTAGGGAAACGGAAATAGAAAGAAAAAAAACAGTAAATTTAATTACCACAAAAAATGACAAAACATGTGGAGTGAAAAAGACTGACAGTGAATTAGGCTGTTAAACCTGATCGATGAGCAACTTGGCTCTTTGCTGGAGTGTGTTTAACCATGTAAATCCTGAAGATTCATTTTTCTCATTATCAGTTGTTGTGAAGGCAATGCCAACAATATCTTTCAACAGAGCTACACCGTCATTCCCGATGATATTTAAGGACTCTATATCAGTTGCACTGTGTTTCTCATTACCATACACTGACTCAAACTGTCGTGATTTTGCCATGGATTTTTTAAGAACGGAAGCAGGCAGACCTGGTGTTATTTCAATACACACTCAGTTTTGTCACGCTATTAATTTTTAAATGATAATGCAACATTATTGCTTACCTGCCAAACGTGCGACATTTACACCATAGCTTTTGGGACAAGAACCTCCAATCAGTCTGTACAAAAATGTAACCTCTTCAACTCCGTCAACTCCTTTCCCGACTTGACATGCCATATGACAAAGTGATACCTGTGTCCATAGCTAAACTTAAACAAATAGTCTTAAGCTAGAATGCTAAATCTATCTGTCAACAACGACTTACCTTGGGATTTCTCTCGTATTCTAACGCTAGCCGATGATAGTGAGTTGAAAACATGCCTCGGCATCCAACTGTGTGGATAAAATATTCTAGTACAGATTCTCTGCACATAAAATATATTTTAGGAGCTTTTAGTTAGAAATTACGAATTTCTTTACTATCATATCTCATATGTACTCACGCAATGGCTTGCCCATCAGAAGTAGATGTCCCACGACCAAGTTCATCTAAAGCAACTAGAGAGTTTTGGGTGGCAGAAGTCTGCATAAATTAAAATATCGTAACAAATACCAAAAAAATATCACACATTGTTTTCATTTGTTAGTTGTTTGGATGAGAAAAACTCACTAGCATAGATGCAGTCTCTGACAGTTCCGTCAGAAAAGTACTTTGGCCTGCCATAATATGATCTTTTGCTCCCATTCGAACAAATATCCGGTCAACAAGTGACAACTCAAAACTTTCGGCTGGAACATCTGCTCCGATCTTCAGAAATACATAAAATTGTTAAGCAAGCGATAGCTGACATTCTAATTTCTAACATGTAAGAAAAATAAAATAAATTTGCTGTTTACGGGGCTTTTAATGCTTTATTAGTGCACCTGTGCCAAAATGACTGCCAAGCAAATTTGGCGGAGAAGGGTTGATTTTCCACCCATATTGGGGCCAGTCAAAAGGATAAAACTGGAATGTCCACCGCCGATATTAACATCGTTGTGAACAAAAGAACCCTTGCCAAGTGTATCACTCTGGAGAAGAGGATGTCCTAAACTTTTAGCAGATAAGTATGGCGTGTTCGTATCTGAACAAGATGCTTCTGTTATTGTAGGCCGACATGTTGGGCCCTCATAATAATTACTGGCAATAGATACACTTATCAGAACATCAATCTCTGCATCAAAAAACAACTAATTCCTGTAAAAAATCATTTGGAATATTCGGTGGACTAATGGGATAGAGATTTGAAGAAAAATGCATGAACATTCCGATGAAGCTAAAAAAAATATATTTAGACTGATATACAATATTATGATGCTATTCAAGAAGTGTTCAAATAAGTGGTTTATTGTTAATTTATTAGTGTTCAAATGAGTGGTTCTAAATTGCATGTCTATCCCCAAATTATTTTAAAAGAGAATCCTATGTTCAAGGCCTGAAGGTTAACCCAATTTATGAATCATGCTTTTTCAAGTGCCGCACTCATTTTATATGACTTGGGACAATTAAAATCATGAATTTTGATGTCGATTAATTTGCTTAATAGCAAATAATAAATTATATGATATTCAGACTCATAATCTCATTTGTAATTTTTTTTTAAATGATATTGCAATTAAGATACGAAGCAATGATGATAAATATAAACTGACGCAGAGTAATATATTATATATAGGATAGGTTGAAGAGTAAGAGTGCAAAATACAATAAAAGGAAACAACCAATGGCACAAAAACACAAACCTGCCACCGTGGACACCAGCTGTCTCCACTCAATGTGGTGTTCACTGAAACGTCCAATTAATCTGTGTAAAATACTTTTGAGTATATTTTCTTTCTCAGCTTCTGCTTGGGTGAGTTCTGCCAAAAACATTTTTATTTTTGGTGTCCAATACCGAAAATAACCCTGAAAAATTGTAAGTAGTTTCTCTAACTGTTGGGAGGGGAAGTAATCTACAAATAAATAATAGTTGTTTGAATCTGATAATTAGTAATGTTGTTATTCATCATTTTATATATCATCGGCCCTTTTAATGAAAAATCAGCTTAGTTAGTATTTAATACTTATTAATTCATCGACCTTTGCTTTTACCATTGCTAATTTCCTATCATGCAATTACGAAAACTTCTAGATAAAATTTAAGAAAAATAATCCATATATAATGCATATTAATTCAACATTCTAACTATACTTTTAAATACAGCATTGTAGTCACCGAAAAATCAGTTACAAAATTTTAGACAATGCTCAGATCATTTTGAAAAATTATTCCTTATTTTATGGTTTATTTATTGCAAAATTTAGACTAACCTTTTTTGACGATTGTAATTCATAATCTCGAGGGATTTTACTCTTTAATTTCTCTGGTAATTCAAGTAGATAGGAATCTTTTCCAATAGTAACATAATTAATCTGTTTAGAAGTTGGAATAACAATAATATTATCAGAAAATAAAAATAAAGACAGAAAAACACATAGCTATCTAAAGGATTTTACCGATGTATCTTTGAGTAATTTGTGTTGCTCTTTCAGATAATTTTTCAAATTCAATTGGATCTCTTTTACATTTTTGTAAATCAAATCATATTCAAGATCACCCCCTGCACGGGGTATGATACGTCCGGTCTTGTCAGCATCTTCCCAATCAAAGGCATCCTTAAAGTATTTTAAATCCGAGAGTATATCTGGAAAACCTTTTCCTGAAGACCATGAATTTTGGCATATAAGAAAGAGACATCTATGTCCGAGACTTAAAGTACACAAATACCAATACAAAGGAAGTGAAATGAAACCTGGTGTTAGCAAACGATGAAGAAGGCTAGAATTGTTATCATTCAATATATTCTGCAATGATGAACAAGCATTAACCATTGATTCACAGCCACGAAGTGCTACAGTGAACTCTCTAAGTTTTTTCTTTGACGCATCCTCATAAAGTACTACCTTGCTTGCATTCCTCCCACTGGCCTCACTATAGTTGAGTAACAAAAAAGATAATTATTTATGATGCAATTTCTTCTATGATTAAAATTCTCTCGTAGATAGGAAACAAAAAATACATAAAAAAACTATAACTGGATAAAATTTAACAATAAAGTAACAAAAGATAGACTTTGTTTTTTTAGAGAAGAAAAAAATGTTAGGGAAAATAGAGACAACACTTTTTTTTTTATGAAGATAAAATTTCATTAGAAATGAAAGGGGTCTTGCCCAAGATTACAATATATACATAAAATAAATAAAAAGACAGCTTGTAAATGGTATACCGGAATCCGTATTTGTATCTGTATTCGAATTCAAATATGACTATCCGGATTCGGATTTTCGGATTCCAGATACGGATTCGGATACCTAAATTGATATCTGGATTTTATCCGAACGGATTCGAATATCCGGAAAATCCGCCATTAAAATCCGAATTCGTTTAAGAATTCCGGATTCGCATATCCGAATAAATATAAATTGACTTCCGGATTATCCAGATATCCGGATTTTAGGGTGATTAATTGACTATTAATTAACTTTATTATTGGTGATTTATATTTTTATAATTTTATTTTAAGATTTTTATAAAAAGTTATCCGGATTCGGATTTTATTCGGTCGGATTCGGATACCTGGGTGTGTGAGCCGAATCCGACCGATATACATGCTTAGGTACAAATAAATAGTAAATATGAGGGGTCTGGCCAGCCACTATCTCAATAATCTAATTAATAACATAAAACAAGTTTGATAAAATAAAAAAACAATTGATCAAAAGAAAGAAGATAAGGATGAACACATATTGGAGTTTTTTATTTTTCATCAACTAAGATGATTTGTTTCAGCATAAGAAGACAAAATAACTTAACAAATTCAAATAGAATTATAGAAAGGGAATTAAGAAAATTACTAGCTCGAGAAGAGGCGAGCAAGCAAACGCTCCATATCTGGAAGCCTTGAAATATCCTTCCGGAATTCAAGTGCAGATGATAAAATTGATACCTGGAAACAAGTGATGCAATCTACTTAACATAGACCAAGTAAAAAAATTGAAAGTCACACACTATCACCAACTGACCAACCATGAACTGCTTAGTAAGGAAATTTGAGTGATGATGTATAATCTTTGGATCATCGGTTGCTTTCTTAGCTAATGATGATATTATCCAAAGGTATTGTCATTTGTCAGATTACATTATTCCATAAAAAAAACCTAAAGTACACCTCACATGCAGTACTATATTTTGGTAGATTCATTCCCTATTTAAATAGTAAACTGTGACGGTTGGCAGTTGGAACTGAAGCAAGTTTATTCGCTGGATAATTTAAACTTTGGTCAAGAGATGACCATTTTTGTTTTCTTTTTTTGATGAAGTTAAAATCCATTAAAATGACCACTTTTTATTTTACCTTTAATCCTGCAACTGCATCTTGACGTGCCACAATTAATCCTTTATTATAAAGAGGTCTAACAAGCCAACTTTTCAGCAGCCGTTTCCCAAATGCGGTCACACAGTGATTCAACTGTGCAAACAGTGTCCTGCATCAAGATTCGAGAATAACAAACACTTATCAAAAATATATAAATCATTTCAGAAAATGAAACATCAAAGGAAATTGTACAACATAACTACCCAGATTGAGATCCATTTCTACTGTTTTCTAATATCTCAAGGCTCTCAAGTGCAGCTGCATCAAGAATCACATATTCTTTCTCAAGAGCAGTGCAGAAATTTGAACGTGGAAGTGACTCGAACTTGGCACATCTAAGCAAGGATTCATCTAGTAGAGATTGTCTTAGATAAAAAATGGACCCTCCAAAAGCAGAAAGAGCATATTTTCCATTTTCAATATCATTGATAAGTCCACTTAATAGATCTGGCAATTGCTGGATATCCTTCCCCATATGCTGATATGTATTTCTGATCTCAGAAACAGTCTTTTCAGCATTCCAGAATTCCGTGTTAGGTATTAAATCATTGAATAAAGGATTTCTTGTGTACTTTTGTAGAACCTTTTCGGTTTCAGTGCTAACTGTTTTCAAAGGTTTAATGATTTCTACTGGTCTTAATTCAGATAGTAATGAACACAGGCACTGACGCTCTGAATCATCTTCAAACTGTAAACGTGGATAATGGGTAAACAATAATCTATGTGATGAAGCTTAAGATAAATGGTAGAGACGTAAATAAAATGAGTCGAAGCTTCTGCATTTGCAAACCTGGCCAAGCATAAACTTGTTTGTAGAAACATCAACTACACAAACACCTATTACTATGATTCCTTCATTGTCATCCAGACACCCCTCGGTCAAAGACATAAGATAATTAGCATCAGGATTTGTTGATAACAGCTCACCTTCAGTCAACGTTCCTTTTGTAACCACAGCACAAATTTCTCGCTTAACAACCTTAAAAGTAAATAAAAAAATTTAGCGTGTTATTTTACATTACAAAAATCTGCATTTGCCAATTTCCATTATTGTCTAATGACTATACTATATATAAATTTAGGACCTTGTCCTTGGATCCCATTTCTTTGCGGCGAAATTCAAGTTGGTCTGGAGTTTCAGTTTGCTCAATTACTAGAACCCTATAACCCTGCGACGTCGAATTAACATGAAATGTCACAAAAAATCTGCATGAAAGAGGGAAGCAACAAAACTTTTATGAAATATTTGTGCAAACCTTTCTAGCCAATTTCTCTAAGTTCACTGAAAAATTCTTTTCAGGAAAACCACAATGAGGCTGCTCTCCCTGTGGCATATAAAGTATCAACAGTGCAGAAAATAATTAAAAAAATGATTGCAACAGCTTGCCACTTGGTAAAATATAATTTCAGCTAATATCAAAACATGCACAAGACATTCCGCCAACATTTAAAAAAAAAATAAAGATTGTCTAACTTGAAGGGAGGGCAATCAGTAATAGTAGAACTCTAATGACAATACAACCATTAAGCCGACAAATTTTACATGAAGCGATCACAAACTGAAAAGAAATTATACCATCTAATTTTCTATTTAGATTTTTTTTGATATTGTTAAAAGACTAGGGAATGAGAAAATTATCATGGTTATTTCACAATGTATAACCAGTAGATGTTGATACATCAATCGTAAACTTCTTGGTGTTATTACAGTTGAAGAATAAGTGCCTCGTCGCTCTGGATTACTTCTATGGATTACTCTCGCTCTCCACATACAAGACATAGTGCTGGTGCTTGGATTCCCCACTACATGAGCATTCTAAAGGAGGCCAAATGGTCCTATCTCAATGAACCACCCCATCAAGACCTGGTGACTTACCAGCTTAGAAGGAGAAGAAGACAACCTAATTTCCTCCTCATTAGGCTATCGAGTCAACCATGTAATTCATGGTTAAGGAGACAACTCTGGGAAATCTGACCGGAGAGGACCTTTCTCCTTTGTTAAAGGTCAGCTTCCTATGATTTAAATTTGTCTTGAGGTATCTTTTGCTTCTATATGACCTTGATCTGTTTTGGTATAGCAGAAGGATCTGACTGTAATGCACTGACACTTTTGTCTAGGGTTTCCCTAGCTGCCACAACCTGTTTACTTGAAGATCATTTGTTGACAGAATGACAGCACATACCTTTGCAAATGTTTTGACTTTTAACCTCCTTAAGTTTCTGCTGATGTCTAAAAAACAACAGCCCATTCCTACAGATTGGTTTGTTTTTACTAGTCCTTTCTTAGCTAGCTTCAGGAATTCACGACCCTTTAGCCAAGAATATAAAATTCTAAATGGTTTGGCTCCTTATTCACAGCTTGGAATAAAGTCTGCTTTGCTTGAAGTTATCCATATGAAATTTCCTCCGATGGATGGGAATTTTAGCAGCATTGCCTCAACAGTAGCTTCTACAATTTCAAAGGGTTCCCTAATCTCTACTCCTCCAAGGGTAAGTGTGTAACTTCCAACTCTCACTCTTTCCTCTAGTGATTTGATTTCGTTGATGCTACTTGTGACTGCCCAATTACTTTTTCTCTTCCCTTTGTAGGGTTTACCTTCTGGAAGTATTCAATTATGAAATTATTGTAAATTATACTCGAGTTCTTCTAAGATGGGGACATCGTATTGAAAAAATTGCATCCATCCAATTTCAATCAATTAACCAAACACTACTTAAACATCAATACTTCAATAGCATGCAAAACTGCATAATCACAAGATACTAGATATAGCAATCCCCGTGAAATAATATTATATTATACTAATAACCTCTCTGATGTAATAAAAATAATTTCGACCTGAGAGATGGAAGATAGTGTAAGAGATAAAGGAACAAAGAATGGTATTAAGAAATTGTGTATTGTTGACCACTTGTTTCTAATAGGTAGATGGGAAAAAATAATTATTGGTAGAATGCTTTTATCATAATACCTTCATGTACTGCAAATCAAGTTCTTTTGCTCCAACATGTGCATCCATTTCAAATAATTCATAAAATTTTCCCATCTGTTTACAGAGAAAGAGATCTTAAATTGAATATTATTCTTCCAGGATGTGACTCTGAGGACTTTGGTTTAATGTTGAAGCTTAGATTATCAAAAGAGGAGCTGTACCTTAAAAAACAAAACCTTATCCATATGCTTAGATTTGAACTCCCACCATTGCCTCTGTAGTAATGAAACAATGGTAAACTGTGGAGGAAACAATAATGATATTCAAAAGTAAAAAAATTAATCGTCATTTACCTGACCACCAGATAAGCTTTTCAAAAATTCCTGTGGCAGAAAGATTGTTTTGGGATCGTAATTTACATGTCCAGGATGCATCCCATTAGCATCCTTGCGTCTCCTATAACATAAAAAAATTAAATGTGGTGTGTATCATTTCTAAAAAAAGTATACATTAAAATTTTAAAACAACGTGAACTTAAAAATATATTATTAGTGCTGTAATTAAATTTATGTTGTATTACTTTTATGTATATACACAAGTATACAATACAGGGATACTGCACAAACTACAGAGAACCCCTTATGACCTCAAGCAAACCATTTATCCTACCCCCTGACTCCGTATTGTCTTTTTACTTGTAAGCATTTATAAGCACCCTTTTTTTGTAAAGATGAAGTTCCATTAACAGGGATAAAAATTGAAACAATGCAGTTAAAGAATAAACATAAAATAGATGTACAAAATAAATAAAAATACTCACTCATGAAGAAATCGAAATTTTTCAGTCTCGCGTTTTCCAAATCGCTCAGCAACATCACCGTGTAGAACACTGGCACCTGCATAGAAAAATAGCACTGACTTCAGGCTTCTCAGTCGACTAAATGTTTATTGTAAAAAATAATCAAGGGATAAAACTGTAAAAATAATCTGATATTCTGACTAGGTATAATTTACAAACCATAGTTTTGTACTTTCGTTAGTCATTTTCCAAATCAACAAAAAAAATCAACTCTGCAACTAATAATATCAATTAAAATACATTAAAAGAAGACTCTTACTATCAACAATGGAAACAGGTTCAAGATTCTTCCTCATGGTAGTAACAGGAGCTAAAGGTGATGAAAACGTAACGTTCCCATCATCTCTAACGATATTTCCAACAGCTTGACAATTATAATTTTTTTTGGTTAAAATGGTAGGCGATGAAAATATATTTCCACCGCTCCCATCAACTCTGGCCTTCTTCTTAACAGAAGAATCCACTTTCTTCACCTCACTCTTTCTTCTCTTGCTAGTGCTGCCACTATTCTTTATCTTTTTTCCTCCTCCAAACTCCTCTTCCTCCTCCAAATCAATCTCCATTTCATCATCATCTGAGATTTCCTTCTCCCAATCCTTATCTTGCACTGAATCGTCGTCGTCATCGTCACTGCAAACTAATACTTTCATTGAAGAAGCATCTACATCCTCCATGGTTGAATCGCCGCCACTAACACCTAGAGACAGTTTCTTCAACTTTGAGGGACTAACTGGTCTCTTCTTTTCCACTGGAAAATCATCTAGGGATGGCATCCGTCTCAACCTTCGAAAACTCATTGCCGTCTTTTCCTTTTTGGCATCTGAATCATCTACACCAGCCAGTGGCGACGTCTGACAGACCGATGTTTTCCCCTTTTCCACGTTCGAATTCCCACCACTAAGAGAAACATTCGAATTCAATCTCTGTAAACTCACAGGTTTCTCCTCTACCCACTTAATCTTCTCACTCTTAAGATCCAAATCCTCCACGTCCCCATCATCATACTTCACTGTATGCTTCCCTCCAGCCTCATTGAACGAGGTTACACGCCCATCATACCACTTCTCATCGAGAGGCCAGAAAACCCTAACCTTCTTCCCGACCGCACTCCTTGATCCAGAACAATCGGACGGGTGTGGAGGGCGACTTGAAGTGACGGGAGTGGTGGACTTAGGGTTTAGGGTTTGAGATGACTTAGGTGTTTTCGGTGAGGTAAAAAAGGTGGTTATCTGGCTCTGTTTGTTGACAAGCGGTGATCGGCCATTTCTGACCTGACGAGACATTGGAGACGGAGGTGGGAGATCGGGAGAGGTGAAGGTGGAACGTCGCTTCTAGGCCGTTCTGGTTTTGGTACGTTGGTCTCCCGCCAAAAGAAGAACCTGGTGGTAGAAATGTAAAATTTATTTATTTATAATGAATGTTGTGAGTTTTTTTTTTTTTTTTTTTTTTTTTTTTTTGATAAAATTAACTTATCAAATAAGTTTAAAAAGTAAAAGGAGGCTAACCCAGAAATCCCTAACCAGATTCAGAAGTAAATCAGTATCACAAAGGGTGTGCATTTCGATAAGACTCAATCCAAGTCAACTTTCTCGGTATTGGTCAAAAGATGGCCAACAGAGGTATTTCAGACTGAGCAAGGAAGACCCACTCTCGCCACATCTTTTCGTTTCTGTTTTACAATACCTAGGTTAACTGAAGCAGTTGGAGATGACTTCCTCCAATTGATATAAAAAGGGTGGGGCGGCAGTCGAGTTACACCTTGGATATGCCCAACAACCGCGCTAGACCTCAATTCAAGCGACAACGTCGGATTCCACCAACACACGATGTGTATCAGGTGGACTATGTGGGCAGTCGATCCGATAACAATTAATTCAGGTTAATTACGTCACAGACCCTGAGCTGTTAGGGAAGATGGTAACAACAGTTATTAAAGAAACTACTCCGATTAACAGGAGATATTTATCTAGAAGATAGTAGTTTTGATACGACCGTGACCAGTAATCACGGTATCTTTGCTTCCTAAACCCTGGGCTATAAGAGAATGGTTAATTACATCTTAGACCTTGAGATATTAAGGAAATTGATGTACATTAATATATTATAATATTAAACAGTATCAGTTCCTAGACATTTTATAAATAACCCTAGATATTTATGGGTTGTAAGATATTTATTATGGTTTCCTAGATATTTTATTAAAAATCCAGTGAACTTTATGAATGAAATGGAAAGGGAAAAAAATAATATTTTTAGTATTTCGTTATCCTTCAGTCTTTAGTTTTCTAGTTTAGTTGGTACCTTTTAATCTTTTAGTCCTTTAATCTAGTTTAGTTTATACCCGATAGGCTTTACGCCCTATCATTTGGTGCTTTCAATCGAACAACTCGTGCCAGACGACGAGTTACACAACGAAGAGCTTGACGAGCCCACAATCGTGCAAAGGATCGACGCGTTAGCAGCTGCACAAATGGAGCTCTAGACATCTTCGAACAGAGCCATAAGGCGTTTGGAAGAAGGAAGGATGGCTTTGTTGACACAGTCCAACCTCACGCGTCCACCGGAACAGAACATGACGAATATTTACTCCGGTCATTTTCCAACACCAGTTACACCCATGCAGCAAAACGTCTCACTATACACTCCTACCACACCAAGGGTGCCGTTACATCAATCAATTACAACCCACCCGACCGTGGCTCCAATACATTGTCATTTGAACACTTTACAATTTTCTCAACATCAGGTAGTTGCAAACTCAGCGGTTAACATGCCGACGGTTTCAAATCCAACAACAGTTATCACCAGACCTGTCAATCAAATACCATATCAGCAAGCGTTGCTGCCGCCTTCACCTCCATTGGAACTTCCTCAACCAATGACCAACCAGTGGAACAACAACAATACACAAAATCTAATTCAAATGGAAATTCGACTTCCCAAAGTTCAACTAAAACGATCCGCATGAGTGGATCCAAAAATGTGAAGACTTCTTCATTAGCGAGCTCGAGGACTAGCTCAGATCTGAGAGGGAAGGAGTTGGTACGACCGTAACCAGTAATCACGGTATCTTTGCATCCTAGACCCTGGACTATCAGGGAATGGTTAATTACATCCTAGACTTTGAGATATTAAGGAAATGGATGTATATTAATTAATATATTATAATATTAAGCGCTGTATTTTATAAATAACCTTAGATATTTATGGGTTGTAAGATATTTATTATGGTTTCCTAAATATTTATAATAAAATATTTAGGAAACACACCCCACTACGTGGACGGTTATTCCCACTACATGGTTATTCCCACTACGTGGACGGTTATAATTTAAACAAGGATCAACCCTATGAAACCCAGCGAACTTTATGAATGAAATGGAAAGAGAAAAAGAATATTTTTAGTATTTCGTTATCCTCCAGTCTTTAGTTTTCTAGTTTAGTTTATACCTTTTAATCTTTTAGTCCTTTAATCTAGTTTAATTTATACCCGATAGGCTTTACGCCCTATCAGGGTTACATGGACGGTTATTCCCCATTACATGGGCGGTTATTCCCCACTACTTGGGATGAATGTTAATGGTTGATCCCATGATTTAAACAAGGATCAACCCTATAAAACCCAATGAACTTTATGAATTAAATAGAAAAGAATATTTACTACTACTGTCTTCTTAATTTCCTGTTTTCGTCGACGTTACTCCAATCAACGTCGGCCGACATGCACTCCGGTCGTGTCATTTGGTGCTTTCAATGAGCTCCACAACTCCTCCGTCCTCTGCAGGACAACAACAATCAAGCCCGCCGGATCGATTGGTGGTCACGGAGAACTTGTGCAACCGTCTAGACGATGCATCCATTCCCTCCGACGACTCCTTAACACGTTTGGAAAACAGACTCGCATTGATCCTCAACTGCCTGGAATTAAACGGGTACCAAAACCAACACTGCTGGGAACAACTACCATTCCAGACACTAGGGCACATCCAAATGTCCCCAAGATCAAACACCACGGCAACCAACCAACCACAAATGATCGCGTCGTCGTCGTCCCAAATCTACCAACAATCCGCGATCATAGCTGCGCTCAACGCAACGACGTCAGAACCTCTACAAGGATCTATCCTTCCGTATCCAAGGTTATACCTTCCGCCACCACTGTCATTCACACCCACGAACCTGATGTACCCACCTGTGAATGTTGCACTACCTAACGCATCCTCGGAGTATCAGTCACATGCCCCATTTTCGATAAAATGGAGATTCGAGTTCCTGAAGTTTAATGGGGAAGACCCACATGGCTGAATACACTGGTACGAGGAATTCTTTCTATTCCACGCGACTCCAAAATATCAGAAAGTAGGCGTGGCTGCGTTCAACGTGGAGGGAGATGCTTCGAAGTGGCTCCGTTACCAGCGAGCGGAGTCACCCATTAACTCGTGGTCAGAGCTGTGCACGTTAGTCACCTCACGCTTCGACCCCAGAGCAGCCTGCACGAATCACCTCAGCTCGTTTGCACGGGTCCGCCAAAAGACAACCGTCGAGGCCTACATCAAAGAGTTCGAAGAATTAGCTAACAGAGTACAAGGATTCACTACCCAATTCAAAGTCAAGACGTTCATCTCGGGCTTCAAAACCGAAATTCAGCAAGAAATAGAGCAGTTCTACCCAACTACGGTGTTGGAGGCCAAGAACAGAGCTCTAATGCAAGAGCGAAAAATCTCCCCCAATAGGGGCAGCTTCGAGACGTTCCAGATAGGAGAGTCCTCCACTATCCGTCGAGTGTTACCACCGGGAGCCAAACCTCTCACCATGGAAGAACAACAGAGACGTTGGGACGCCGGGTTGTGCTTCAACTACGAAGAACGCTTCCACAGAGGCCACATTTGTAAGACTCCGGGAAGAGTCCTATGCCTGGAAGCTACAAAGATCGAACAGGAAGAAAAAGAAACAGAGTTATTACCGGACCTGGTCGAGCTTGAGGACAATCTCGAGACTGAAAGTACGGGGATTGATACGCCCAACAACCGCGCTAGACCTCAATCCAAGCGACAACGCCGGGTTCCACCAGCACACGATGTGTATCAGGTGGACTATGTGAGCAGTCGATCCGATAACAATTAATCTAGGTTAATTACGCCACAGACCCTGAGCTATTAGGGAAGATGGTGACAACAGTTATTAAAGAAACTACTCCGATTAACAGGAGATATTTATCTAGAAGATAGTAGGTTATATGGGCGGTTATTCCCCACTACGTGGGATGAATGTTAATGGTTGATCCCATGATTTAAACAAGGATCAACCCTATAAAACCCAGTGAACTTTTATGAATTAAATAGAAAAGAATATTTACTACTACTATCTTCTTAATTTCCTGTTTTCGTCGACGTTACTCCGATCAACGTCGGCCGATACGCACTCCGGTCGTGTCACACTTAACGTACGTGGATGAAGTAATTATGTTTTGAAGGGCTTCAGAGAAATCTTTCAATGCAATTAATAAAATACTGAAGGATTTTTCAGAGTACTCAGGATTAAAGATAAATACTCGGAAAAGCTTCATAATATCGAAACAGAACTTGCAGATATACATTAAGGCTATAGTCGGAAAAACAAATACCATTCAAGCACCATTCTGATTATCGGACGAACCTTAACAAGAGCGTATTGCAAAGACATGGTGGCATCTTTGGAAAAGATATTGGTAAGATGGAAAGGCCGGTGTCTGTCATATATACAGCAGAAGAATACAATTGGTGCAGTGGGTATTTCACGGGAAGTTCAGCTACATCATGCAGAACTCTAGTAATATACCTGATGCAACGATACAAAAAATGCAGTCCATCACCTCAAGTTCATCTAGGGCGCATAGAAAGAAATTGCATGGAAGGAGAATGACATACAAAAGAACAGAAGGATGGTTGGGAATGAGAGACTATCGCCAACTACAAGTCTACAACTCACCAATATCATAAAACGAGTTGAGAGAGCATAGGGACATGAAGGAATATGGGCAAGCTGGGTCAGGAAGCGCTACATCAAATTTGCATCATTAAATGAGATCACGATTAAAACAAAAGACTCCTCTATGTGGCGATCGACACCAAAATACAAACATGACATAAACAAGTGTATACAATATAAGCAGAACAACGAATTACAATAGATTAGGAAGGAACTGGGACATGGCCATCTTTGACAAATGTATGGGCATGATAATTAAGGAAAAGAAGAGAAACAAACCTGCTCACAAAAGGAATATGGGCATCTCCTATATCCAAAACAGCAAATCTTCTATGAAGACTGCGAAAGCAAAAATTGCCTACAGTAGATTGATTGCTCCGAAGAGGATCCCACCAGATAAGTTCAATATGCCAAATGTGTAACAAGAGACTGAAACGATCGAACATGTATTTTACAAGTGATAATGCACGAACTGGATGCTAAAGGAAGGATTAAAAGCGATGAGAGGGGAGGTACAACCACCACCACAACCCGCGTTCTTGATGACATTGCAGTCCGAGTGGACACAATCGTAAAATCCCTGGTTCTATGGGGACTGCATTGGGCAATGATTGTAGTGATCTTATGATCACATGCATGAAGGAAAGAAATTGTTGATTGAAGCCAAGATGCCAAAGGACATGTTACTACGACAAGCACTAAAGATGATGGATGTGAGATTTAGATCTTCAAAGTTCAAAAAAGATCACACCAATTAAGCAAAGAGAAACTAGAACAGTGCATCACTAGGTCTGGGAGGCTTACACATTAGGACTGCAAGTGGGCACCTCAATGGTTAATCAAAATTAACTAAAAGTGGAATCACATGAAGCGGTATTTAGAAGGTTAATTAATTACAGGAATTATCAGAAGCGCTCACCCAAGCTGAGCCGTCCGATCTCCTCCCTTCACATCCAGACCGTCCTTTCATTTATAGTTTTTTATTAATTTTTTTGCACGGATCTCGAGAGTACAATAAATTCTTTTTCTCTATTCTACCTACCTATGACACCTATGTGTACCTTATCTGTTGACTGTTGTAACCTATGCTCTTTTCACCCTACCTCATGTACACTTCTTCTCATCTTCTTCTTTCCACCTTCCGGAATCTTTTTTTGCTCTTAAATTTTTTTTTCATCACCCATTCATCTCTCTCGGTAAGTAACTCAAATATTTGTTCATAAGTTTTTTTTAGTTTCATCTAATACTCGAAAATATCAATCTTTCTAACCGCATGGTTCTCTATTTTTCTTTTTTCTTTTTTTCTTGCGTTAAATGTTAATCTATGTTTCTTTTCGTTTTATCTACTACTCTTAAATCTCTAGCCGCATGTTTCTCTGTTTTTTTATATTTTTCTTGCCGTCTTTGGCTCTTCGTTTGCCATCTCTTACTTTGTGTCATTTTTTTGTTGAAGTTATATGCGTCTCTATGTTTTGCCGAAGTTAATCAAACTTGTCTCCACGTTTTGTTGAAGTATGGTACCTGACATATATACTTACGACCATCGACAAACCCTGGTTCACACAATGCTTATTGAATGGTTGAAACCATTGTTCATAAATCAATGAAAACATTGTTCCTTAAATAATTTATTGATACCACCATTGTCTTTCAATTCACTCACGACGTTGTCCCCAAAATACTTGAACCATTGTCCTCGACATAACTTAAACGGATGTTCCATAAATACTTGAAACAAATAATAAGGAACATTAGTCACAAATGATAAAGAACATAAGGAACATTAGTTACAAATGATAAGGAACATTAGTCACAACTTCAAAGGAACACTGAACATCTTTTTTACAGAACAACGCAAACTACATTCAAAGAACAAGACAAACTACATTTACAGAACAATGAAAAATAGAATTACAGAATAATCAATACTAGAATTATAGGAACATGTCAAATAGATTCAGAGAACAACAACAATATTGGTGGAACGTGACCACGACCACCGCCCCGACCTCTGTTCGGGTGAGCACCTCTTCCACGCCTACCTCTGGTCTGATCCATTTCATTTCCTTTTAAATAAACATAACTAGTAATGAAGGAACAAAGTATTATTTCGGAGACGACTATTACGTTTTTAGGAACAATAGAGAAAATTTATTAAAACTACAAAATAAACATCCAATAAAATTTACAATAAAAATCTTCCAAGAAGGAAAATATTGATTAAAAATCCAAAATTTTACTAAGCGAACAATGAACAACCAAAACAAATTTAAGTAACACAAATGATGTTCGAATAAAGTAATTGTAAGACAAATAATCTCAGAAAAATGTTTTGAAGATCGATACTCAAACGAACGACGACTAGAGAATGAGAACAGTAAAAACTAGTCGATCGGGTGGACAACTCAAAATGTATACGAGAACATAGAATCAAAGTAGAGCGTTAAAAAAAGAAAAAATCTGTCCAACGAAGGCAAAAATTTATTCACAGTCCGGAAGGGAAAACTATATGCAATAGCTGGAAAAATATAGGCAAAATGAGATGAATGACCTTTTTGTATGATTTGAAAAATGAGACAGAGACAACGAAGGATGACAACAACGTTGAGACGAACTTCCGCGCAGAGACGACAAGTCGTAAGCGTGCATACAACAATGCGGAGAACCGGAGAGGAAAACGTCACGATGATCGGAAGAAGAACAGATGACCAACGGTTACAGTGAGAGATTAATCAGAGCAGTCAAGGAAGGGTTTCGCGAGTAGAAAAATGGAAAATGAAAGAGAGTTTCGGTGGGAAAAACGAGAAATGAATAGTGTTTTAAGAAGGCATGGGTTGACGGTTGTCAACCTCAACTGCAAGCAAGAGTTTTAGAAATAATGTCAGAAGATAATACCACAGAATAGTACTTGCTAAGACACATTTTCACAAAAAACATCATTACACTAATAGACAGTCCACAGTTCATCATCTATCTCACAACCCAATCAAAGGTCAAGATTGAAGGTCTACGCCTTTGAGCTTCTTTAAAAAGACCTCTTCTGATGTTTGTTTTAATTAATTATGTTCTTTATTTTTCTTTTAGATTAGGCAATTTTAATTATGTTTTCTGTTCTGCATTGTTTAATTTAATTTCAGTCGAACCTCTATTGTAGATACCTTTTCAATTAATACATGTAACTTAACACAAAAAGGTTTAAAAATTAATACATAAAGAATTTGGAGAATTGATAACAGGATAACAGTCTAAACCTGCTTTGCTAACTTACATTGAAACCTGTTTTGTTTTTTCACCATTAATACATGAGGTTAGAATCATGTGAGATAATGAATGAAGAGATTATATGAGATATTTGATTACGACCGTCTATTTCTACCTCAATTTGAATTTATCATCCATGTAAAATACCTTAAGATTTAAGGACATCGTTAAGATTGGAATAAACGATCGATGATGATTTAATTATCTCATCATTCAATACTCATGATCTCATATTATGCTTTTTATGTGGGTTTAGTATCGCGAATGCGTTCTTGGTTGTGATTGTTGACATTGATTACTCTTCATGCAATTGAGGTGACATTCTCCTCGTCTCCTTATGGATTAACAATATTTTGAGAGTTGAGATTAGAGTCTAAATCAAACGAGTCGACGCTGGATCACAAAGACCCAACCCATTTCAAAAATCAAATCTTCTAACTCAATTGTTTAATTTTATTATTAAAATTTCTGAAGGTTCAGAATTATTCAATTCGAGTCTCGTTATATACTTAAATTAAATTTTCATTATGATGTAATTGATGATATATTATGTGGCTTTGATACATTATCTAAAGGTAATTAAAACTCTTTTACATCTTTTAAAAAAATACCTTTTATTATAAATAAATAAAATTTAATATATATTTACATAGAAAACCCATATATAATTGATAACACAATAAGATCCAATTTATTTCAATTTTGTCATTTTAAATCAATTTATCTACTCCCCCAACTCTCCAAAGCTTCACAAAATGTAATTAAAAATTATTGAATATTTTACCATCATTCAATTCAGATTAAAACCCCGCAGTTGAATCTTCTTTTACCTCTTGGTTCAGTTGTTCATCAAACAATCTCATCATCTTCAACAACTCATGTTCATCATGACTTGTCTCTGGAGAATATTGGTCACTGAACAAGTGATCCCAATTCAAGTCACTGTTAATTATATCGTTAGTACTATTTCCATCCCCCTCATCATTTCCATGTGAAATCATTTGTTGCACATCTTGATTGATATTGTTTTCATTCTGTCGGAGATTGTTTTGCTCAAACTGTTGTTCAATATTGTCGTTGTAAGTGATTTGATGATGATTATGGTTGAGTTGATCAATATCAATCATGGTGTTAATTTTGCATGAATCATCCTGAATAAGATTGGTGTTATTGTCAAATAAATCATGTTGAAGGAGACTAAAGTTGACGTCACATGGATTTTGTTGGTGAAAACAATTAACTTTATCGCCGAATATATTATGCTCAGGAAGATTAAAATTACTACAGTATGGATTAGTGTTGTTGCATGAATCATCCTGAATATAATTGGTATTGTTGCCAAATAGATCTTGTTGAGAGAGACTAAAGTTGATGTCACGTGGATTTTGTTGATAAAGACTATTAACTTTGTCGTTGAATAGATTCTGCTCAGGAACATTAAAATTACTACAGTATGGATTGGTATTGTTGCATGGATTGTCCTGGATAACATTGATGTTGTTGTATGTATCATCTTGGATAAGATTGGTGTTGTTGCATGGATCATCTTGGATAAGATTGATGTTGTTGCATAGATCATCTTGGATAAGATTGATGTTGTTGCATGGATCATCCTGAACAAGATTGGTGTTTTTGCCAAATAAATCTTGTTGAGAGAGACTAAAGTTGATGTCACATGGATCTTGATGATGAAAACTATTAACTTTGTCGCTGAATAGATCATGCTCGGGAAGATTAAAATTACTATAGTATGGATTGGTGTTGTTGCATAAATCATCCTGGATAAGATTGGTGTTGTTACATGGATCGTCATGAAAAAGATTGGTGTTGTTACCAAATAGATCTTGTTGAAAGAGACTAAAGTTGATGTCACATGGATCTTGTTGATGAAGACTATTAACTTTGTTGCTAAATATTAGATCCTGCTCAGGAAGATAAAAATTACTACAATATGGATTGGTGTTGTTGCATGGATCATCCTGGATAAGATTGGTGTTGTTACCAAATAGATCTTGTTGAGAAAGGCTAAAGTTGATATTACATGGATCTTGTTGATGAAGACTATTAACTTTGTCGCTGAATAGATCATGCTCGGGAAGATTAAAATTACTATAGTATGGATTGGTGTTGTTGCATAAATCATCCTGGATAAGATTGGTGTTGTTACATGGATCGTCATGAAAAAGATTGGTGTTGTTACCAAATAGATCTTGTTGAAAGAGACTAAAGTTGATGTCACATGGATCTTGTTGATGAAGACTATTAACTTTGTTGCTAAATATTAGATCCTGCTCAGGAAGATAAAAATTACTACAATATGGATTGGTGTTGTTGCATGGATCATCCTGGATAAGATTGGTGTTGTTACCAAATAGATCTTGTTGAGAAAGGCTAAAGTTGATATTACATGGATCTTGTTGATGAAGACTATTAACTTTGTCGCTGAATAGATCATGCTCGGGAAGATTAAAATTACTACAGTATGGATTGGTGTTGTTGCATGGATCATCCTGAATAAGATTAGTGTTGTTGCCAAATATATCTTGTTGAGAGAGGCTAAAGTTGATACCACATGGATCTTGTTGATAATTAAGACTATTAAGTTGGTCGCTGAATAGATCTTGCTCAGAAAGATTAAAATCATTACAGTAATGATTGGTGTTGTTGCATGGATCACCCTGAATAAGAATATTGGTGTTGTTGCATGGATCACCCTGGATAAGATTGGTGTTGTTGCATGGATCATCTTGGATAAGATTGATGTTGTTGCATGGATCATCCTGAATAAGATTGATGTTGTTACATGAATCACCCTGAATAAAATTGGTGTTATTGCATAGATCATCTTGAATAAGAATATTGGTGTTGTTGCATGGATCATTTTGAATAAGATTGATGTTGTTGCACGAATCACCCTGAATAAAATTGGTGTTATTGCATAGATCATCCTGAATAAGAATATTGGTGTTGTTGCATGGATCATCTTGAATAAGATTGATGTTGTTGCATGAATCACCCTGAATAAAATTGGTGTTATTGCATAGATCATCCTGAATAAAAATATTGGTGTTGTTGTATGGATCATCCTGAATAAGATTGGTGGTGTTGCCAAATGGATCTTGCTGAGAGAGACTAAAGTTGATGTCACATAGATCTTGTTGATGGAGACTGTTAACTTTGTTGCTAAATATTAGGTCCTGCTCAGGAAGATTAAAATTATTGCAATATGGATTAATATGTTGAGGAAGATTGACATTGGTGTTGTATGGACTAAATTGAGAAAAATTGAAGTTGTTAATATTGTTTGTATTTTGATGTTGAAGATTGTCATTGATACTATATGAACCAGGAAGATTGACATAGTCAATGCATGGATTTTTCTGAAAAATATTAACATTATTCATGTATATATCTTGCCCAAGATGATCGATATTGTCGGTGTAATGATCTTGACAAAGAGGATTAAAATTATCGACCTTGGTGTGTTGATTTGGATTTTGTTGAAGAAGATTAAAGTCGTTGATACGTTGATTATGCCCGAGAAGATTGATGTTATTTCTATATGAACCAATTCTGTTGTCTGGATTCTGTTGAGAAAGATTAACATTGTTGTTGTATGGATTTTGTTGGAGATTGCTGACATATGTGTTCGGCTGGAGATTGTAATTTGAAAATATGCCTTGAATAATAACATCAGATCAGGAATAATGATATAAGAAAATCTTGAATGTTCTTTTAATTACTAAATAACATGTAACTGATTACCTGAATTTTGAAAACCGGCGTCGAGAACTGTAGGAATATTAATAGGTACTTAATGTAACCCTATGGTTGAAAGAGGTATATTGGTAGGTAGTGTAGAGTTTGTAGTTGTAGTGTTAGTAGTAATCTCATAGTTGTAGTTGTTACCTGTTTTTGTTTGTATGGTATCATGATTTGCAGAAGAAAATTGGTTAGATACGTTGTTTGAGGTACTTGTGGAGCCAATATTTATGGATGGAATTGGAGAAATTTTTCCACAATCAGATTTTGTTGGTGAATTTGGGATTAATGGTTGAAAGACAAGTTGTGATGTTGAAAATGGAATTTCGCTCAAGATTTTCATGGTTTCATAGTTTCTTATAAGTTTCTCAAAAGGTCTTCTTAGGGTTCCTTCAGCAAATTCCAAATAATGAACTCTGCATATATATATATATATCATAATCCATAAAAGATTAAAAATAACTCAAATGATTTTATGACAATAAAAATTTAAATAAAATATCAAATTTTAGCACTTATATATATATATATACAGCCAGCTTCACCTGCGAACGTCCGCAGGTGAAGCTGGCTGTCCATCGGATTTGAAATCCGACAGATGAGGTCTTTTTTCATTTTCTTTCAGAAATCCGCGATTCGACGAGCGTAGTTCCTGAACTCCATCTTCGTAAGGAAGGAGACGACGGATCTCCAGGAACTCTACCCGCAACGAGCTTCCACTGCAAACGTTCGCAGTGGAAGCGCGGCCTATATATATCTGTTTAATTTGAATCATTTGATGATATATTTAATATATACCTTTGAGTTGTAGCTTCACCCCCAGTGAAATCACAAGTTTGATACCAATTTGTGTGTCTTTTTGGTTGTGGGTTTCTCTCTTCATAGAATGAAGGCGGTCTATGTAACTGAGAAAATTAAATTAGATACATTATTTCTATCTAATGATGAATATGACATAAATAAAATAATTAAATTATCGTTCATTTCAATCTTAATGATATCTCAAATCTAAAGTTATGTTTTAAAGTGCATATATATGAATGATAAATTCAAAATAGATGAACATAATTAGATATCTCATATTATAATTTATAGTTCCATCACTCATTATCTTACATGATTAATTTTATACATGAAGAACAAAAAAAATCATTTAATTTATATATATATAAAAAAAATCAATCTCAATCTTATGTGTAAATAAATAATAGAAGGATTGTAATTAATAGAAAAATTGTGAAAATATTATAAGATTCAGATTAAAATTAACAAATGGTCATTATTAAATTTTTACACAAGAAGTTTGATGTAAATAAATAAATTACCTCAACTTGAAAAACACTACATTGATCGACATTAAACTTTGCACTTATTGCAGATATTTCATCCCAATGAATTTCGATTTTCTTCTTCAAACGGGTGTCGATGGTAATTTCCCATACCATTATCCTCTTGGCAAAATAGAATTTCGTGACAATATCACCTTCATTAATAGATTGTTTCTGCAAATAACCCATATTGGAAAATACTTTTTTGTTGCATATTATAATTCATCTTAGCCATCCAACTACTCACATTCATTATCCAATTATTGGATTTTAAAAAATGTATTTATTGAACTCATCTTTGAATCAATAAAAAAAACATTCAGATGAAATAATTTAAATAAAATAGTTTGAAATATTTAAATTTCAACCGTCCATTTAAAACATGATCGATCATATTCTGCTTAATTATATTTAATTGATAATTTAAAATAAGAATTGGATTTAAAATTATCGACAAGATTGAATATATATCATACATAATATCTCAAAATTCATATTTCACGATGGTTTCCTGAATCAATAATGAAAAGACATGGATAGGTTATAACATGATAGTATGATACCATACAACAATAGTTGATAATCTATCTTTGTGTGATATAAAATCATGTAACACTATAAGAAAAACGATTTTTAAGGACGGTCAAAATCCGTTCCTAATAACCAAAAACCGTCGCTAATTAAATGATCGTTTTCACCCCATCCCTGAAAGTCGTTTCAGTACTGACTTTCTAGCTAGAGATCGACAGCCTTGATTTTCGTCCCTAAAAATTAGTGACGGCTTAAGGACGACACTGACCATCCCTAATTAAGGGTTAGGGTTAGATGGAGATTAGGGTTAAGTCGTCTCTAATTGTTTTTCTGTGGCGTCCAAATTTTTATTTTCGTCCCTAGATGTTTTTACCTTACGTCCCTAATTAAACCGCCCCTATTTATTTTCCAAAAAAAAATCAAAATATTTAGGGACGGTTTATTAAAATAACACTGTCCCTAATTAAAATTCTGAACCTGACCTTCAATAACTTTAATATATATATATATATATAATTATTATGATCAGTTGAATCAATCTCTCCCTATAACCATTTTCTAATCACATTATAAATTCACTCTAATATAAAAAAGATTACCTCCCATTTTCCAATCCTAAGCAAATCAGCAGGGAAATTTGTGGCTTTCATTTTGTCTTTATCAAACCAATTTTCCTTTTCCTCCCTATTCCTCTTCCTTGTTGTCTTATTTTCGCCATAAACTTTTCTTTGCACTAAATCGATAAATTCTTTTGATTTGTTCAGTTTTAATCCAAGTGGACGAGTCTCGGTTGAAATGTCAGCAAACAAATTACCAACCTGCATGCATGCAAATGCAATAGTAATTAATATTTATACGTAAATGATCAATAAATTAAACTAATTAAAGTAGTTAATTTAATCTCAGATTAGCGATTATTGATTAAGTATCATGTTAATTGTTGTTAATGAATAATGATATGATTAGTGAATATATAATAATTTGAAAATACCATTGAATCTCAAATAATATACAATCTATTAAATAACAGTTTGATCTAGATTCTAGATTCTGGATTCTGGATTCATCTCCTATCGATGAAGCACAATGAGAAAGAAAAGAAGAAGAAAAACCTTCGGATTTGAGAAACTTCCAATGCGATCACATACTTCGTTCTCAGTAAGGTCGACGATGTCTTTTCCGATCATCTTTCTTACTGTATACGTAAATAAATAAAAATTAAAGTACATACACTGAAATTACTCTGATCGAACCTTCAACCATCACCTTGATACAGTAATTGTGATCACCAACTGGGTTAATCGTTCTTGTTGTGCACAAAATATCACCTCGCTCACAAATGAGACCGCAATGATGGAGTGATCGAATGATAAAAATTCGAAGACAAGGCTAGCTAGTTGATCAAATGCTCAAGAGGTCGATCATCAGGTGTTATATATATACATACACATGTACACAATATATTTAATTGGGAAATATTTAACAAGATACACTGCTTTACTTTACCCTTAACCCTTACCCTGTATACCCATACCCGATCGCCACCTAATTGGTCCCTGCTCTGTGAGAACTGGGCGGGTGACGGGGTGGAGCCGTGGAGGGCACTGACGGGCACACGGCTAAATGAGATCCATTCTCATCTCTAGTTTGTAATTAGGAAGATATTTGCATTTAATGATAGATTTTCTCTCTTTCAAAATGAATGTAAAAAATAAAATAAAATCTAAATTATTTACTCTTAGATTAATAGAGTGATGTTACTGGATTAGTTTAATTGGTCACCAATATTATTAAGGTGACTGAAAGTTTAGAATTCGAGTCTTAATGTATTTACTTTAATTTTTATTTATTTATGTATCACATACTTTATAAAAAAAATAGAATGATGTAGAATACCAAAGAAAAAATTAACAGCGAAATCCGCAAAGACCAAAGAGGATATCTTAAGCAATCTGGAAGATGAAACTAAGAGTCATCTTTACTTCAACTGTTTTTATTTCAGATATTTTTTAATTGCGTTGGCTGAGCACTTGAATCTCGCTTTCTGAAAAATAATAAATATTTCAGTTTCCACTCAATCCAATCCAGGTCGTATTAGATTAGCTAGGGGATCTGACGGAGGTTGTGCAAAAAATTATGCATCACTCTCTCCCTTGGGGTCATTATAGAATGCTATTGGATGTTTGTCGTAACATATATGAACGGAAAGAAATAAAATATATAGACAACACGTTAATAGGCTTCCTAAGGTAGTCCTTAAAGAAGTCATTAAAAACATTATTCGACTCTCCTTTGATTCAGAGTGTTATAAAAAAAATATTGTCACACTTTGGATCGATACATCTATGATAAAAGTATGAGAGACTAACCTCTTGAGAGTCTGAGACAGCGTATCTAGTTACTGTGTAACTAGACTACATAGTTAATGAGAAAGAGTCAATGAGTTGTTTGCTTCTGTTTATATTTCTATTCTCTATGTAATTTGAGCATTGTCTTTATTTTTTTACATGTTTAAAAAAAAGATATTATATCGTATTGAAAATTAAATAAAAATTACAGTTTTAATAGTTACTGTGACCGATTGAGTTAATTTTAATTATCACCACTATTATTTGTGTAATTATGGATGTAATTAATTAATTCAATAAGTTATGGATTTATTATAAAAAAAACAATGATGTTATTCTTCACTTTATTAAATGAAATCCACAAGCAAAAGCTAACTTCTCTCTTTACAACTCTGTTTCCACCTTTGCAATTTTCTCCTCCCATGGCGACTTCCCCCGCCCCTCCTCCTCCTGCCCCTCATCCGTCTCACTCTGTTGGTCCCGACGAGGAAAAATCGAAACCCCAATCCGAAACCCTAACACCGATCACTACTAACCAACAAACGAATCCCACATCTCCCACATCGCCTAATCTTCCATCCCTATTCCACCTCTCCTTCAATCAAGACCAGGTATGTTTCGCTGCGGCGACGTCCTCTGGGTTTCGCATCTTCAACTGCGATCCATTCCGGGAGATTTTTCGCCGCGACTTCGAATCGCCTTCCGGCGGTGGAATTGGGTTCATCGAAATGCTTTTCCGATGCAACATCCTTGCTTTGGTTGGAGGTGGACCCCATCCGCAGTATCCACCGACCAAAGTCATGATCTGGGACGATCATCAGAGCCGCTGCATCGGGGAGCTCTCATTCAGATCCCAAGTTCGTGCGGTGCGCCTCAGACGGGATCGCATCGTCGTCGTTCTCGATCACAAGCTCTTTGTTTACAACTTTGCTGATTTGAAATTGGTGCAGCAGATTGAAACGGTTCCGAACCCCAGGGGACTTTGTGCGTTGTCTCAGCAGCAGGGGGCGTTGATTCTGGTTTGTCCAGGTGGCCAGAAAGGGCAAGTTAGGTTGGAACATTACGGAACGAAGAAGACCAAGTTTATTATGGCACATGATTCCAGGATTGCCGCACTGGAATTGTCCCATGATGGGGAGTTCATCGCCACCGCCAGTACAAAAGGGACTCTTGTCAGAATCTATAGAACTAGCGACTGTGCTTTGCTTCAAGAGGTGAGTTTGATTTTTTTTTCTATTTTGCGCGTGGATTGTTCTCAACTCTTCGTTTCAGAGTTTTGATGTGAATTACGCTCTTAAATGTTTTTGCTTGATTTTCAAAGTAAATGACTCTCATTCAACACTAAGATGGACTAATATTTTTTGCTTATTTTTCAAAGTAAATAGCTCTTAGTCTCTGACCAAACACTAAGGTAGGCTGATGGATTCACATTTTCCCCTTAGTTTTAAAAGTAAATGACTACGATCCCAACATTAAGATGGACTGATTGAGTAACATTTTTCAACAATGGACTCATATAGGCACAATCCAGTATGAATCCTGCCACTGCATTAGAAAAATGAACTTCATGCCTTTATTACTACTACGAAATTGAATAAAAAAACATACCCAAAACTCCAAATGTATTACTTAGCATTCGTATGTCTAATGTCTGATTCAAATTATTTGTGTCTACGCTAATTTTACTTTCAAATCTTCTTATGTTGATCTTATAATATTTGACATAATATGTATATTTTTTTTATTCTTATCCCTGACTTATACGACAAAATATTCTTAAAATTCGACTTTGTGGTTATTTGCTTATGTGATATTGCTCTCTTTCTCTCTATTTATACCTCAATACAAAATTAATTTAAACTTAGGGTAATGACATCATAAACAATTAAATTGGTTTGGTCCAAACAAACAATACATAACCATGTTGTTTTCACTTTTCAGAATTACACGATTACTTTTTCATTTTTTTTGTTGCAAGTATTAAATATTCTCATTAAAATAATGAAGGATAATACACTAATACCCTGTAATTACAAGTGGACAGGAAGTAAAATGTGACGGGGTAGATAGTGTGGTTTCCCACATTCTCGACCTTCTTCTATGTGGCTAACGTTCTTAATTTCTTAGAGATCAAGTAGCTAAGAATTAGGCCTCAGGAGGTTTGTCTCCCAAACCTGCATAGTAGTCATTTCCGTTTGTGAGCCACAATCTTTCTTAAAGATATCAGCTCTAAAAGATAGACTGCACTCCTTAATGATTTCCTGAAAAATAGCTTTTGGAGGTCTGGGAGTGTGCTGGCGCAACCTTCTATTTCTTTCAGACCAAATGTACCAAGTCAGGCAACCAATCACATTCCAATGAATGACCCCATGAGGGAGCCTGATGTGTCAATTTTTGGCAGGATTCTATTACATTTCCAATTCTAATATCTGGGTGAGAGAGTGTTGAGGTAGGGGAGTTCGATATTTTCCAAAGGGCCTGATCGAGGTAATTGGTGAACTGCGAAAGGAGTTTTCTGGTATAGGCGCAATTAAAAAACAAGTGGCTAATGGATTCAATTTCATCACCACAAAGGAGGCATGCTGGCTGGATGGGAATACCCCTTGCATTAAGCATTTGTAGAGTTTTAATTTGTTTGTTCTTAATTCTCCATAGGATTATTGAGAATTTTGTAGGCATATGGGACCATATGCCTTTTGCTAGTGGGTCTTTACTCTTTAGGGGCCTTGGTTCTCAGTGCTTCAATAATAGTTCCCATTGCCTCCTTTTCAGATTATTAAGTTTTGTTTCAAAATTAAATTAGGTTGTTCGAGTTTACGTCGAGCTTTAAATTATTTTGAGTGCAGATGATGTCAATACTTCTCTGTCAGCGACTCAGCATACTCACCCCCAACCCTATTTTCCATTGTATTCCTCATCACCGTGTCTTTCCTCAAGATAATAACTCTCTCCCAAATGTGATGAATCTGGATGTTGTTTTGACTTTTGAGTCTTTATTTCTCATGTTGATGTGTCTTTCCTCTAGATAATAATTCTCTCCCAAATGCGATGGCTCTGTATGGTGTTTTAAGTCCCTAATTCCCACTGTATTCATCATGGTGACACATTTTTTGAAGATGCTAATTCTCTCACAAACGTGATGGATCTGGAATTCTTGATGGTGTTTCAGTGGATGATATAAGGAAAAGGGAGAGGTATTGACAAGTATGCTAATGTTGCAAATTGTAAAATGTGTATTAAACCGATTTGACTATGCAGAAGAGGAATCCATTATTAAAGGTGTTTTATGTTTTTTAGTTCAATTCATTTTTTCTCATGGATCGTCAAATGAATCCTACTTTGATAATTCTAATTTCTAACACCAGATTGATTTTGTATTAAATATTTTCTGCCATTAGAGTATCTGAGTCTGTGATTAATATTATCTAGTATAGTAGTATCTAGCATTACTTGGTTCCGTATGGGGATTCTTTTGCATTATTAATCACTTAGAACTCTAATATATCAACAATTATCACATGAACACCTACACTTTGCTGTGGTTCAATATATTGATCACTAATTTTAACTATTAAGTTATTTATTTTATTCAAGTTAAACTTGCAAATATAGGTTAACTTTAATCCACCTTAGTTTTTCCATGAACTAAATGAGTCAGTAAATAAATGTGTAGATTTGAATCTGGCAAGATTTTTATAAGTTCATGGTAATTTCAGGTAAGGAGGGGAGCTGATAGAGCAGACATTTACAGTTTGGCTTTCTCTACAAGCATGCAGTGGCTTGCAGTCTCAAGTGATAAAGGAACTGTTCATGTATTCCATTTAAAGGTGAATCAAGGTTTAACTGTAATCGAGGCGCCATGTTCTACAGCAAAACCGTCTTCTCCTGCTTCGCAAATGGGCTTGCCTTTGTCTTTTATCAAAGGTAAGTTGGAAAATCTTAAGAACTGCTATCACAATTTTTGATCGATCGAATAGTTTGTTTTATAAGAAGTCTGGGTTTTGAATTATTTATTTGATCTTTGCAATGTAATGTGTATACAGGGGTGTTGCCGAAGTATTTTAATTCAGAATGGTCAGTGGCTCAATTCCGTTTACATGAAGGGTTTCAATACATAGTTGCTTTTGGGCACGAGAAGAATACAGTTGTTATTCTTGGAATGGATGGGAGGTATGATATTTAA
Organism: Zostera marina; assembly: GCA_001185155.1. Lineage (NCBI taxonomy): Eukaryota > Viridiplantae > Streptophyta > Magnoliopsida > Alismatales > Zosteraceae > Zostera > Zostera marina. The sequence continues at coordinate 61,374 of LFYR01000930.1, read as the reverse complement.
AGTATATTTATTTGGGAAAAATTTCAAGTGTTACAGGGTTATCTTGTTATAAATGTGTTATAATTAATCCATACTCTTGGAAGTTGGAATCTCGAAGTGATTTATCAGACAAAATGGATGAGATGAATTATAACACAATATAATACAAAGCTCTATAACACTTGAATCCAACCCGATTTATCTGTATGTAGTTTATATGCAGCCTCAGTCTAATCGATATTGATATTTGAGTTCCATACACATTTTGCAGCTTTTATCGGTGTAAATTTGATCCAATTGAAGGAGGAGAAATGACACAATTGGAGTGCCAAAATTTTCTCAAGTCACCGGAAGAAACATTCAACAAGGCACTGTGATGGTTGTGCTGAATTAAAAGGAAGTGGAGTGGTATATATGTATGTATATATAGCACACAGTTCCATAGTGGGAGCTTTGCTAATGCTGTCGTTGCTTCTCTCCTTTTGATTCCAACCATAATCTCATCCCATGTAAATATAAAATTATGAATGACGAATGCAAAAAGGTTGATTTATATCTGATGTTTTCTTTTTAACTACATGTATTTTTTAGCTTATACTATGTATTTATACTATGCATTTCTTGACATTTTGTCGTAATCATGAAACGATATTTAGCTGGTTAAGCTCTAATTAAATTACAAATTATTGAGTTTCAAATGTCTCATGTATCTCTATGTACCAACATTTTGCATATCGCAATGTAAATGAATGGTGAAGATGAAAAGTTCACAAATGAACGGTGTTCACTAGAAGTTGACCCTATTTATATAATTGTATATTTGTATGATTAAATGATAATCAATTGATGACTAATCATGGTATATTTGAGGGTGAAATGAGAATACCAGCACCTTATGCTTGTCTATTATGCAATCTGATTTTTTTTCAAGTCATCTATTTTTCAACTGCTCTTATTTCAAGTCTTATCTAATTTCGTTGGTTGAACATCTTAATTTCGCCTTCTGGAGAATAATGAATATTTCAGTTTTCACCTAATCTAGTTCAGATATTAGATTGAGGGTAATTCAGATATTAAATTGAGGGATCTTACAAAGGTTACGCAAAAATTCACACATCACTCTTCTCTTCGAAGGTTACTATGGAATGCTATTAAGTGTTTGTCGTGACATATATGAACATAAAAAATAAAAGACAGACAACTTTAGTATGCCTCCTGAGGTAGTATTTAAAAAGGTCATTGAGCCTTGGGGATATCGGTCTTTTTTTTTATCCAGAGTGTTACAAGAAAAACTGTTGTGAGACTTTTATGATGAAAATATGAAAGATCAACCTCCTGAGACAATTTATCTAGTTAATTTATAATTAAACTACTTAGCTAATGAGAGAAATACTCAATGAGTTTCTTGGTTTTTTTTTTTTTACTTTTATTTTGTATTTACATTTTTGGGCATTGCTAGTCAAAAGTTAGGGTGTTTCTTTAAAATTTCCCACAATCCATTTTCCTCCCAACGAGAAGGCAACGACGGTCGATTCTCCCTACTTCCGTCTCCAGTTTGCTTCATTTTCCCAGAAGAACAGAATCCTGTCGGCGTATCTGGACTCATTGGAATCTCCACTTACCGTGTATCTTCGTCTTGCAGAGGTCGTAGGTTTATTTCTCTATCTCTCTGCGATAGAGATGGCATCGGCAGCTGGGGCGGCGACGTGTGAAGTGCTGACGGCGTACAGATCTCTATTACGAGCGGCGAAGAAGGCTTTTACTGGAGATAAGCAGATGGTTCAGGGAGCTTCGGCGGAGATACGGAAGAAGTTCGAGGAGAATCGGGGAGTTAAATCGGAAGATGAAATCAAGAAACTACTTGGTATGGCGGAAGAGGGATCTCAGTTCCTTGCCACAATGGTTGTTCAGGCTGAACTCAACGAGAGCGGAAACTATGGTACGATACCACAATTCTTTTTTGTAATTTCTACTATTACATTTACATGTAGAATGCTTTTGAAATTGATTCCCCTTGAAGTCTCATTGTTTGATACAATTTATTAGGGTTTATCCAATGAACATCAATTTATCAATTTGATTCATATGGTAATACATTAGGGCTTTAAGCATTTAAGCACAGGATTAACTTTTATCAATTACTCTCATTTGGTCGTTTCCCTTCAAATAAATTCACCTGGTTTCGTATATCATTTGGGTTTTAACTTTTAACTTATCTGCATTATTAATTTGACAATGCATTTGAGTGTTCTTAGTTTTTTTTAATGTTTACATGCTGAAAACATTTTATTACCATCATTTCAATACAAGAAAATTCAAAATGAATGTTTTCAAATCATCAAAATCATGCTGTTGTTTATTTCCATCAATTTTGGCATATGGAGATTTTGTTAATGGAGGTGTATTCTGAATTGCAGAATTAAAACCAGATAAAGAACATGCTGGGAAAACGCTTGAGATTCCTTGCAATGAAAGCCTTCAAGGCGAAGGAACAAAATAAATCTCGGAAATTAATTAAATCCTCTGTACGGATTTTACTTTTCTGGAAGTAAATTTTATTACAAATCAAAGTGATTATTGAATAAATTTGATTATTGAAAAAACGAAAAATCTTACGTTATTCTGTAATAAAAATTACTTCAAAATAGATAAAAATATCTTGATTAATAAACAAATACAAAGTACAAATTGATATGAGAAATGTATGTTAGGCAAAAAAAAAGATAAATAGTTTAGACTAGAGAGATTAAGTTTTAACTTAATGTTTGGTTGGGAACATAATGTATGACTACTTGGGATTTCTAAGAACAATGATAACAGAATCACCACGAAGGAACATTTTACTGATGAATCGATCTTTGTTAACAGGAAGAGCTTTCTTCTTGCCTTTTCCAGTTCTTGGTACCTGTTAGTAAAACAAATCAAATTACCACAGTTCTCAAACTGAGGGAAATTAAAATCATCATTATTATATTTCAAAGCATACATACATACCTCAGTCCACATCTCTCTCACATTTTCCAGAACCATATTGCAGTGTCGATCAAAAGCCTTTACACGACCAAGCAATTTCTTGTTGTTACGGCAATTGATGAGGACCTAATATAGAATGACATGAATGCAAGAAACATTTTCAGATTTGGGGGAAAACAGAAAACATAAAAAAAAAAACAGAATTGTTTTTTAAAGAGATTACGATATATAACCAAATGTATATTCTGCACAATTCATGTAGCTCTCTGTAATTTTCAAATACATGGAAAACTTCTACTACCCCCACAATGATTGAACGGCGCAACAAAAGAAAGATGTATGACAGGAAATTCAGAGTGGGTAACATATATTATAACTTTGATGCTTTCATCACTAAATCAAGTGGTTTAAGGTTTTTGATAAATAGTTTGTATGAATGATACAAGAATGAACCTGTGTTGTACGAATGAAAACTTCTCCTATACAATGATTGAAGGACACAGCAAAAGAATGATGTATGACAGGAAATTCAGAGTGGGTAAGATATATTACAATGTATCAAAACTTCAACCTATATATAATATTATGATGTATCGAACTTTGATATTTTCATCACTAGATCAAGTGGTTTCAGGATTTTGACAAACAGTTTGTGTGAATGATACAAAAATGAACTAGTGTTTTTAACATTACCTGGGTGTTGTTTTTCACGCTCATCATTAATACAGAAAGTGGTCCTGTGTTGAATTCCTCTTCTTCAGTCTTTCCCTGCAGAGAAACACACGTTAATTAAGATCTTCACAACAAGGACTGGAAAATCTGATGCTCAATGTGAAAATCTGACTGTTGGAAAATTATATAATCAACCAATTTTACTTCCTAATAACGATTTCAGGTTTCTAACAGACACATCACCTGGAAGAGGTTTCTGTCAATCGTCAAATCTATCGCACACAAAATAAAATAAAATAAAAAACACCAGTAAAAAAAAAGTAGATCACTCTTTTGAAAACATACCGTGTTATCCTCGTCCATCTGCATACTACAAAAAAAATGAGAAAAAATTAATAAGAATGGATTGAAGATAAAAAAAAAAAATCAAATGAACATATCAATGAACATACCAAATATCGAACCACGAGAGAGAATAAAAAGACTATAAACCCTAGAAATTTTGAAAAAACTACAGGAACTCAGATGGGATCTTGATGACTCGTGTACAAAAAAAAACCCAAATATAATAGAGAGAAAGAGAAGAAGAAAACGAACCTCTTTAGGGTTAGGGTTTATAAGTTCCAAAATTAATATCCAGAAGACGACGTCGGTCGAGAGGACTATTTTCTCGTTTTTAAGTAGGTGAAAAAATTGCATAGTATGCATCTAATGATAAATATATCCATTTTAAATCCAAATGACATGATTTTTGCAAAATTTACATAGAAAAAGTCAACAACATTTAATCAGTTTGAGTTATTCCGCGGTATATCGTACCGTAACGAAAGTATAAAATCAAAATTCTGTCATCGAAAGAAACCCTAGCACCGGCATTCAATCCTCCTGATCACATCACAATTCACATCCCATAGCGAGTTAACGACGATGACCAGAAAGGGAGCAACAGTGATGGCGGCGAAGACAGGAGGGAAGAAGAATGATTTGAATTCCTTCACAATCGATTGTACGAAACCTGTGGAGGATAAGATCATGGACGTCGCCTCATTGGAGAAGTTTCTCCAAGAGCGCATCAAGGTTGGAGGTGGCAAACCTGGTGCTTTTGGTAATTCTGTTACTATCTCTAGGACAAAGAATAAGATCACTGTTACCTCTCAAGGTGAATTCGCCAAAAGGTAAAATTTCTTACATTGCCTTGTTGTTTCAAAGTCATACATTTAGCCATCGCAATTATCCTATCTTTGTTTTATACCAGCCAAACAAACACTGAAATTCTAGATTCCACATTCCAGCCAGTATCCTCTCTTCTTTTGCAATTCCAGATTTATTCCATTTTTTGCAGGATTTATTGATGGATTCTTTTTTGTTTGTCAATTACATGATTCGAATTCTCACAAACAAAACTTGATTACCAAAATAAATTCTTAGAAAATGACTGCCAAAGTAAACTTGTATATTCGGTGATTCCTATATATGCAATTTATCCAAACCATATTCCTTTCTTAAAACCACTATATATATGAACGAACACATAGATTAACTCAACTGGTAACACTAACTATTATTAAATTTGTTGAGAATTCAGGGTTTTAATATCGTTGTGTATGTAATTTTCATTTAATTTCCACCACGACATAATCTGTGATTTTTCTACTTGTAGAAATGTACCATTCATTATAAAAAACACTATATATATATTGACAAAAACATGAATGAATTCATCATGTATATGCATGGCACATTTTTTAAATGAATATTGATCGTGGGCTTGTGGCGATGCTTACTTAGAGATATTTAAAATGAGATATTGGTAAGTCTCACGGTTTATAACCATTATCAGTTTTTTTTGTCTTTTGATATCTCACTCGAAGTTAGTTATTGATTTTTAAACCGGGTCTGACCTGGAGTTAGAATAGATGTGCATCTATAGAACCTTTAAAGTTTTAAACACTAAAATTTATAATTTTGGCCTTTAAAACTATTGACTATTGGCTACTCTTTATTGATTATATTACATGGTTTATAGTTAATTGATGGAATTAATATACATGTATATCTGTTTTTTTTTAATTACATTTACCGTTATGTAGGCGATATATAACTCCCTGTCTCCCCATAGCGCAACTTAAACTTTAGTTATACTTAATGACTGGGTTGGTTTGTGGTGATTTTGGGTTGCAGGTACTTGAAGTACTTGACGAAAAAATATTTAAAGAAACACAATGTCAGGGATTGGCTGCGTGTGATTGCTTCCAACAAAGAACGTGGTGTGTATGAACTGAGATACTTCAACATTGCGGAGAATGAGGACGAAGTGGAGGAACAATAATTTTTCATTGTTTCAATTTTTGAAGTTATTTATTTCGTATTTCTATTATCCATTTCTTTATTCAGTTTTCAAGCTACAAATCTACAATGTTTGTCGTCTTTAATTTATTTAAAAATGAAAAAAAAATGACGGTTTGAAGTTTTTTATCGTTTTTTGGTGAATAAAAAAAAAGAGATAGGAATCACAGTCTTATAAAAAAAATGCTTAGATCAGGACCCATGTTGGTTTCAGGATTAACCATGTAAAAAGTTTCGGAATCTCTGGAGCCAGTAACACGGTCAAAGAAGGCTCTCATGTAAGTGAGTTCTCCATCCATTTGTTCCTGTGAATCAGAGGAACTAGGTAGAACAGCAACACCCATCGACACAGAATGTAGCAACTGCATGACGTTGAGATCAACCTCATTTGGATCTCTCTTTGCACCATATCCAGTTTTACGCCCATTGCAGAACATGGTCCATGTAGGTTCGTCCAGTAGCTTTGTCTTGCCAACTTTCTTCTCGCACTCCAGTGCGATCCTGGCAAGACCGGATCCGATTTCCTGAAGGAGCTTTCCAGTGGGCACACCCAGTTCAAGAACAAGCATGGGAATGCTCTTTGGGTTCTCTTGGATAGCAAAACTTATCCGTGATCTACGAGGACCGTAGAGTGTGCCGGTGATTCTTGAAGCACCGTGGATGTGCCCATGTGGTCCGCTTGCACCAGTAACCCCAGTTGGGAATCTGCACGCAGGAGTCAAGATCGGAAAAGAACGAAAGGCTGATCTAATTCCGTGGATCACCTTAGACGACCTTGACCTCTTCTTCTTGGCTGCCTGCTGCAAAAGAGAGGACGACGATACCCGGGGAGTAGTGGGTGCTGTGGTTGAACTGATTGTCATTGCGGCAGTGACAGCAGCAATGGTTGTGGTTTCTCCGGTTTCGACTTCGATCGGTGATGACGGGATTGACGTCACCGGGGAAGGGAGCATGTTATTGATGCCTTGCTGTCTGTTCTAACTGGCCGGGATTGGAATTTTCATGTCATGGATGAACATGTTTGGTATATAAGTCATTTGAAGTCTCTGTGAACTGACCAACACGTTATGAACACTTGTTTTAAACTTGTAGTTAGTGGTCGCCCATCAATATTTTTCTAATATTAAAGTAGAACAAAACTTGATTAGTACAGTTAATCACAGACACTATCAAAACGATTGAGGTTTAAGGTTCGAATTTCATTGTATGCAATTTAATTACATACTTATGTATCTTATCAAAAAAAAGTAAGATTAGCTTCAGATGATACCAGAAATGAAATATTTGATCTAATCGTCTGTTTTTCTCGAAACATGATATTGGTCTTGGAAAAACATAAAAAAACTGATAACCCTAATATATTTGTTTTGTTTGATTCACAAACACTATTAAAATGATAATTGAGGTTTAAGATTCGAGTCTCATTGTATGGAATTTAATTACCTATTTACTCAAAAAAAGTAGGATTAGCTTCCGGTGATACCAGAAATGAAATATTTAATCTCAGTCGTTTGTTTTTCTCGAGACATGATATATTGATCTCAGAAAAACATAAAAAAACTGTTAACCGTATGATATCTGTTTTGTTCACAGACACTATTAAAATGATTGAAGTTTAAGGTTCAAATTTCATTGTATGCAATTTAATTACCTATTTACTTATGTATCTTATCAAAAAAGTAGGACTAGCTTTCGGTGATACTAGAAATGAAATATTTAGTCTTGGTCGTCTGTTTTTCTCGAGACATGAAATTAGTTTCAAAAAAACTGATAAAAGTAGAATATTTTATGAATATTGAATCTATTCATAAAAACATCTCATTTTAGTACCTATTAGCTATTACACATCCATTTTTAGAGTCAGCACTCACTTCTCACTTTCTCAGAGTCAGTGGCAATGGTTGACGGAGTCTGGCGAAAATAAGATTTGGGTAATCGGATTATTTTTGCCTTTCTTGGTATGTGAATTTAAACGGGTTGAATCTATAATCGTTGTTAAGTAGACCGATAGAATATAAGGGTTTTCGTTTTTTCTTTCCGGAAAAACAGAAAGGAGGATTGAACTTGTGAATTTGAACTCGCCCTTTTTAGAGCCAGCGACACCAGGAATGTTTAAGAACACATTTCAATCCGGATTTTTGTCTATTCTATATAGTCTTGGGTAAAAATTATGGGTTTTTCTCTTTCTTAATTTATAATATATCATTGACGGTCTTTTTGTTTTCGTGTGTTTTTCATGCCAGGAGCAAGCCTTTGCAGATATGGGATAAAGAAGGTTTGTGTGTGTATCGTCCTTTTTTCAGTAATCTATCAGTTAGCGATAGCCGATAATCACTAGACTTGTAGACATTTTTCTGTTGAAATAAAACTAAATTCTCACTTCCTCTTATCAATTTGTCATGCTATCTGAATTTAAAGAGAGAACTTGGTTAATTTATCATACTTTCCTATTTGATATTGTCATCTGCATCTAACATATCTGTATATAATGTAAATAATTAGTGTCTTGAATGGGAGTTTCTCTTCATTCTTGACAGCCATGGTAAATTCATATATATTTGATAAACATTATTCTGATTTTTGGTTAGTTTTTGCTCTCTTTGGTCTTTTTAAACTCAATTGTTAACAAAAAACCTTGTTAGCTTATCATACTTTCGTATTTGATGTATGTTTAGAATGAAACCTAGTCATGCTTCTTAATTTCTTATCAGAATCAATGCATTGCCAGTCGCCAAAGTTATAGATGGCCAAATAAAATGATTTCATGATGATGACATACATAATTGGATTCCACTTCATTCTGCACTGTCTTGGTCCATTCTTACTTGTTAACGTTTTTTTTGACATTTTTGTTAATTTTTTCTTTCTTTTTTGTTAAAAAAACTTTGTTGGTTTATCAGATTTTCGTATTTGATGGGGGTATGTGCATCTTATGGTGTAAAAAATATTTTTTTATTAGAAATAGCATGAATCCTAGTATGTTTATTCATTTCTTATTAGATTTATTGTTTTTTGTTACAGTTGTAGATGGGCAGATAAAACGGCTTCATGACGACGACATACAGTCTAATGTTCTGGAAATTTTGGGTTCAAATGTCCAGACAGCTTATATAACCTGCCCTGCCGATCCTGCTGCCACACTTGGTATCAAGCTCCCATTTCTTGTCATGATAGTGAAGAATCTGAAGAAATATTTTACTTTTGAGATTCAAATTTTGGATGATAAGAATGTCCGCCGACGTTTTAGATCATCAAACTATCAAGTATGTATGTATGTATTTATGTATGTTTTTTTTGTAAATGCATCTCAAAATTAAACTGATTTTTTTTGTACCAGGCTATAACTCGTGTGAAGCCATATATCTGCACAATGCCTCTACGACAGGAAGAAGGATGGAACAACATCCAGTTGAACCTAACAGATCTCACAAGGAGAGCATATGGTACTAACTATGTAGAGACTTTACGTGTTCAAGTCCATGCAAACTGCCGATTGAGAAGAATCTATTTCTCCGAACGTCTTTATTCAGAAGAAGAACTCCCTCCAGAGTTTAAGTTGTATCTTCCTATGCAGCAGCAAGTAATAGAAATATCTTTGTTTGACCTCTTCTTTCATTTTTATTTAACATTTTTAACACTTAGATCTCATTTTCTCTATATTGTTTTTTTCCAGAAATCTTGATGTAGGTTGATAGATGTGCAGTTGTGTTTTAGGTTTAGCAAGACACAGCGACAGTGGCGACAAAAGTGATGTCGAAGATGGATTGGCCAACATCTTTCAAGAGTTTGCTTTCTTAAGTGGATTTTATCCTTAATTGCTAATATTTATCATTCCATATTTCCATTTGGGAGAAAACATAGCACACTAAGCTGAAATTCCAAAACTTGAGTACTCTTTCTGTGACTTTTGAATGTTAAATAACTCAGCAGATCATACCATGTTATTTTCTTCTAAATTAGATTCCAGTCATCTTCGTAGATTTAAAGTTCAAAGGAAGTTGTTGGTGGAGTAGTAGTCAACCTCTCCGGCCTTAATGTTGAAGATGAAAAACCTTTGGGTGTGACCTTTACCAAATAGAGATAGATGAGGTTTTTCTCTATTTTTTGTGGTGAAAATTTACTGAAAACACATTATAGTTGGTAACGGAAGATATTAGTGAAAATTAAAAACCATGTAATATCTTTGGTTACATCGTGGTGAAAATTAAGCAAACAGTAAGATTAAAATCTTAAACTCTTAACAACTTTAAATAGTTACTGGGACAAGTTGAATTAAATTTCGTATGTGTGATTAGTTAAGTTAATCTTCCTATGTTAGAAAGGTAAAGATTATGGTTATAAATAACATTATTTGTAACACTACTATAGTACTATATAAGTATAATTTAAGGGTGTAGCATTGGAAGTATTGGTAAAAAAATCTTACTGTGTTTCTTTTTCCGAATACCTGTTTACCGTTTACCCGATTATAATATTCTCTTCTGTCATACACTCACACATTCTTCCTCATTACCAATTTGCCATTTCACAACTGACGCCACCGGACGGACCTGTAAAGTATCCACCGCTTACTCCATGGCGTCGACAGAGCAGCCGTTGAAGAAGCGGAGGATTTTTCAAGGATCTTCCTCTCCTCCGGCACTTCCTGATGGACATAGCTCTTTTCCGCCACTACAGACATCACAAGTGGACTTGTCGAAAAACCCGACGAGGAAGGAGGAGATCAAGAACTTGTACGAATGTTATAAGAGAATCAGGTCCTGTATGTCCAATAAGAACATCGATAATGTAACTGACTGCGAAAAGGTGTATAACTCCTTCATCGCCTCCTCCAGAGGTATGTTTGTTTACGAATATCATTCTTCCCCCTCTCTTCGAATTTCAGGTTGTATCGCCTTTTCCCTTGGTTATACGAAATATGCATGGTTAAAAGCTGTATAAGATGCTAAGAAGATAGGAACTTTTCGATTGTCGTTTATCTTTCTCAAAAAATTGACTTTGAATCGATGTGGAATGGTAGATTATTATAAACGTTCCGAAGGATCATTTCAGATACAGGAAAATATAGTTAGATTTCATGTTTCGAAACTTACTAATTCAATAAATACGAAGATATCTATTTCAGTGCTCTCACTCTCTCTCCGTTTTTGTTATTTGACAGGCTGTACCAGTGCGCAACGCATTGCAGCTGATCACATTGCACAATATGCTTCATTTTGCCCAACTGCTCTTGATGCAGCAGCTAATGCTTCCATCGACATGCATAATTGGAGTTTACCCGTAGTAATGGAAGGAGAAGATGGAAATTCTGTTGCATATCAAACTGTTAAAGCCTGCATTTTTGGCCTAGTAGAAATTTCATTGACTGCTTCATCTAAGGCGGCAACATCATCTGTTCTTCAAGGGATCTGCTCTACAGTTCACATGAACGTATTTAAGTTTTTTACATCCAGCTTAATGGGCAATGATGATTATCGATTAAGTGCGGATGAAATTGCTAAGTTGTTTGGGACCACAGATTCTTTTTCTGAATTGAAGCAGGAACCATTAGAACAAGATGAGTCCATCTTGACTAGGTTATTCAAGTACCGAGTGTTCGGTTTTCTCAGAATATTCATATGTTGTCCAAGAAGTTCACTCGCTTCTTTCTTTGAACTCTTGAACGGTACACATAGTGACGATCAGAGTTGTGCAGAATATTTTTTACGTCAGATTACAAGTCATATAATTACTGATGACATTAGGCAAGTGTTGGACAAGACTGATGAATTAGGTCTATTTTTTAAAGATGAAGTCGAGTCCACAGTTGAAGGCAAACAAAGTAATTGTGAGACACCTACATCAGACGTTGATAATATGAATGGGACGAAAAGTCATATTCCAAGTAGTCTCATGAAAATGGTAAATGCTTTATTAAATATATTTACGTTTTTATGATAAGTCTTTTTTTTGTTTAAAAGTTTTTTTCTTCTTTTAGTTCATATTTCTATTTTTTTTCTTATTATTTGCGAATTTTCCGTTGGAATATTAATTTATCTTTTATTATTATTTTTTTGCTCCTGCCAAATTTACATAAATTGTCAAACTAAACATAAATCATCTTTTACCTATGTGTATGACCACTTAAGGTATTTTGCAAAGTTAATTAATTGACTTAGCTAGCCTTAGTGATATTAACTATTAAGGGTGCTTGTCTATGCTAGAAGGTGCTCAGCCAAGGTAAAGTGTTTGGGCGCGCTTGTACTTGGTCAGATATTGCCACTGCCAGATAACAGGTTCAGACTTCAGCCATCGCCCATCAGTGACCACTGACCAACAACTCAAGTTACTCAACAAGTAGATTCATATTTCTCGTATTTCGGCAGTTAGTCCGTGATTGCGATTTGCGGAATTGTGGGTGTGGAGAAATAGAAGGAAGAAAATAAAAGATGCGTCTCCGATGGTTGAAAAAGAAAACTAGGGTTTTCTTTTCTATATGCATCTTTTATAGTCATTAATTTTTTTTCTTCCTCTTTTGACTTTTTCTCCACCTACAATCACTAGCAAGCTCTTGCATTCTGCAACACTTCTGGTGAGTTCCAGGCACCTGCACACCCAATGCCCTGGACATTCATGTCTAGGCAGTCTAATACCTTACAATTTTATGATTACATTTATTCCGATCTTATGGCGCACTTACAGTCTTATCCTGTGTTATATGATTTCTTTACCTGCTGTAGCCAAGTTTGTGCCATTGCTCATAACCAATCAAATAAAATGTACACCTTCCCAATACATAGATTTTGGTACATGCCAAATTTTACCTTCCTAATCTGCATTTGCAGGTGCATGTCATATTTAAATGACGTAAATACACTACCATTTCTATTCCTACCTTTCTAATAAATGCTTCATTATCTCTCAAATTTGAAGAATGCTTTAAGCCTGACAATTCACTTGAAAGTCTGAATTATAGTTACTAGGCATCACCTTATTACTGTATTACCGTTAGTTGGCATTTGTTCTCGTTGACTCAATGTACAACTATAAACTTTTCTATCATTCTTTTAGCTTGCTAGGATGATGATCTTGAATTTGGTGATATCTTCTTTTGTAAACACGTTACTTGCTTCGTGATAAAGAAGGTTTCTTTCTAGGACTAACCTAGAAATTGAATGATATAACTTCATGTTAAAAGTTAAAACCTTCCAGAAATGTCTTGGATAGCTTGGTCTCTATTCTCTGTTTATTCTAGCAGCACATGTTTACCAGTTAACTCTGATATTATTAACTCTGATATTATTTTAACAGTTGTTATACCTTAAAAAAAGCCATGTCACTTTTTTGAAGATTGTTGTAGCCATTAGATTTATTCTGAACTAAGTACATACTTTAGAATACTGTCTCTGCATTTTGTCTTTTTAAAACTTAAAAGAATGAAAGAATAAGCTATTTTATGGATTCAATAGACAATATTACTAATGTAGATATATGTCATTAAGATAATTTTTTCTGTATTTTTCTAGTTCTTTACATTTTATGTTGTTAGTTATGGTTTATTTATAAATTTCTATTGTGGTATTTTTGTTCACAATTTTGATTATACAATAAGATTTGCAAGACCGTGAGGTGGAAAAATGATTACAAGTAATATCTAATATTTTTCTTCTTGTGTTATGTAGCTCATTGTTAGAGATCCCTCTTTGAGTTGTTGGATGCACGTGAAGTATAAAAAGTTGTGTAAAACTGTTGGTTCTTTAACCTCTTCAGAGTTATTATCTACTTTGGAAAGAATATTTGCATCATTAAGTTCTGATTTTAAGGAGGATAACGACGACAGTAATTTTGACTCTTTAGAACTTATAAGTCATCCATATATGTTTCATAGATCATCTAAGAGACGTGACAGCTCTTCAGACTTATCTGGTGAGGATGATTTATCAGGAGTTCCTGATGTTTCTATCACTGATGGATTACATATAAATAGTGAAGGTGGGTTTTCAGGTCAACTGGAAAAATCTTCTACTATGTTGCTTCCATGTGAGATTAATGACCAGACAATTAACGATGGTCTTGATTCAGTTAATGAATTTATAAGTTCAAAGGACAACTTGGAGAATGTTAATTCAGATGTCAGGATGGATCCCGAGTTTTGTAAAACTAAATTTTTGAAATCTACCAGCACATTTGCAGTTGATACTTTCCCATCTTCTACGAATTTTGCAATGGATCATCAAACTGATTGGTACTATGACAGAGATGCAGCAGCAGTGGATGTATTTTCTGCATCTAAGCTTCTCTGGTTAGGTCCGATTAACTCTGATTTACATGAGGCTGAAATTAGATTGCAATTTGAAGACTTTGGTTTTCTAGAAAAATTCTCATTTTTTCCAGCTAATAATTTCGCATTGATAGAATATCGAAACATCATGGATTCTGTTAGGGCTCGTGAATATATGCAAGGATCCTCCCGTTGGGGTGGTTATCTTAATGTAAAATTTGTTGACATTGGATTAGGTAGTAGAGGAGTTGTTCATGGCACAAGTGTTGGTGACAGTTGTTATGTTTATGTAGGAAAAATATTTAATCAAAGGGCCAAAGATGAGTTATTATTTGATCTATCAAGGGTGGTAGCAAGACCACCTGTCATGATTACAGAACTTACCAGTGCAAATGCACTGCTTCTGGAATTTGTAACTTCAGAAGCAGCAACCATTACAATGACACACATAAGGAGAAAGCGCAATGAAATTAGATATGGTGCATATCAAAAGAAAAGCTCATTTTCAAATGCATCAAGGAAGGATAAACCCTCATATTGCCAGCTTTTAGTAAGACACATTGATATGTCTGTTTCTGATGAGGAATTAATCAGTGTGTTCTCTGGGTTTGGGGATCTTTCTGGTTGCAAATTCATGAGGCAAATTGGTTGTTGTTTGATGAATTTTCGTTCATTTCAAGAAGCTGAGCGTGCAAAATCACGTTTGGATGGTGCAAGATTTGGTCCCTCTTGTATTCGTGTTGAAATCATGACTGACAGTCCTGCCAATGTATCTTCTTCACCTTCTCAAAATTTACAGGACAGCTCCACTGATATTTCCAAATTAAGATATAGTCTGTCTTCCCTTTTTGCATCTCTATGTACAAAATATAACATCGTTCAGACGTCTGGCACTAACGAAAATCATAAACGCAAGTATCATTCTTCTTCTGTTGCTGATCATGAACAATTTGCAGCAAACACTCTGTTTATCAACTTTTCGGATACATTAGTTCCGGCATTCAATGATGACGAATTGATGGAAATTTGTAGTATTGCTGTTGGAAATGTTGGTTCTGTTATTAGATTAATCCATCCAAACTTGAATGCATCTTGTTGTTTTATTGAATTCAGTAGTAAGGATGCTGCTATGACAGCTTATAATAACATCATGAAATGTCCAGAGGTCCCAGAACTGCATTTCCAGATCGAGTTCAGGTATGTTTACTCATAATGATTTCACCATAGCATTTGATATTCCTCTCAGTTCCTTATTTGTGTTTATCATTTCTAATTTCTAAATATAATATACATAATGTTTTCCCCAATATTTCGATTATTCAAGTTTCATGTCCAACAAAATTTGTCAAGAGTTTCATTTTATTTTATTTTTAGTAGTTCAGTGTAATCTCTATTTCTTTCTTTAGTATCTGGCTATCTTGATTTGTATTTTTCAGGTTAATCCATTAAATATATCATAATAGAAATAATACAACCATGGTTTGAAATGTGCATGCCTAGGCGTTGATGCACACAGCATACTTCAACTGACAGGATCCAGCCGATGACCCACATAGTTAATTAATTTAAAACAAATAAAATTACCAACGGTTTGGATATTTATCCATTTATCTCTAATTTACTATTATGTTTTAGGCTTTTAAAAGATTTTACTAATCTACTACTCTAGTTTGTTTTTTTCTAATAGAAGATTTTATTAATCTACTACTATTCTGAATATTTTATATTTTATATTTCATGTTTCATGTTTTATTTACAAATATACCCCTGGTGCACTAGGTGCGCCTAGACGTCAGTATCTGGAGCATTGCACCTTGGGGTATTTTAAACCTCGAATAAAACTTCAACTGCTTAAAAAGAAAGTTTTCGCTCATGTTAATCTTATGTGTTTCACTGACATTATATGTACATTTTTTTTTTGATAAAGATCATTTCAATTGATTATTGGAGTGGACTGGGGAAATGAGTAAGATCATTGTTAATTTCTTTTATGGCTTGTCACCTACCTATTTAGCTGGATGCATGTGCCTCAAGAAGTTGGATTTCCAGTCTCATAAGTATTTGGCCCAATCCTCCATCTCTATGACATTATATATATTTTTTTTAATTTATCAATTATGAACAATTTTTTTTTGATATGAAGTAGATCACCGCAATATTCGTCATTTATTATAAGAAATCTATTATTTTATTCCATCTATTTCAAAACAGAAGATAATTCTGGTACGTTAGGTATATTTTGTGGCATGTGAGGTATATTTTGTCTGTTTGTGTGTTTTGGTTGTTTATGTTCTTTTAATTCAATTCAAGAGATGTCAATAAAATAATATTGTTTCATAATTTCAGGTAATTATTTATTTTCCGGTAGTAATTTCTGATTGGTGAATATTTATAGTTTTGATGTACCTTGATCAAATCTCCCTGTTGTATGCCACTATGG
Source organism: Zostera marina (assembly GCA_001185155.1). Lineage (NCBI taxonomy): Eukaryota > Viridiplantae > Streptophyta > Magnoliopsida > Alismatales > Zosteraceae > Zostera > Zostera marina. The sequence goes on along the minus strand of LFYR01000930.1, from coordinate 44,704 downwards.
CATTTGATAATTTGATTAAAATTCAATTTGCAGAAATCCAAGTAATGTGTTTTATCACAACAATGGCCATCTCAGTTCTGGTCTTCTTCCAGCTAGTGATGGGTCCTCATATAGCTCAGATAGTAAGCATGGAAATCTTCATAGCATGGAATTTCAAAGGAAAAAGGAAAATATGAGTGATCTGATTTCTCCTCGAATGAAAGTTGAAACATTTGGAACTGAATCTCAAAATGCACATTTCTTTCAGTCGAACTGGGTTGGTTCCAATGCTATAGAATCTTCAGAACCTATTGGAAAGGGGAAAGGTAATGTGTGTTTGAAGAAATTATTTATTTTGCATTGATTCAGAGTCTAATTTGTTGTAATGTCTTGATCATATTGTTCATGATTATTTTTGTTCGCAGAGGGTCATGTGATCTCTCATGGTACTGATCCGGTCTGGCAATACAGGAAACCAGAAACCGAACTACAAATGTTAGGATCTGGAAGCTTACTACGACCACCACCCTCTGCAAGGCATGGAGGTGCTGTTATGTCACTGCCACAACCAATTCAAACATCTTTTATTGCACCTCCATTTGCTAACGTCACTAATTCTTGGAGTGGAATGGCACCAAACAATAATGTTTACAATCCTCAATGTGCTCCAGTTCCTTTTATACCCTCTTCAATTACCCCTCTTTCCCAATTACAAGGAAATTCCATACCATCCTTTGAGCATACAATGGCTGCCCCAGCTATATCACCACCTCCTTTACCCATGTCGCGACCTCCCCCTATTCCACCACTTCCTTCAGGTTTACCTCCACTGCAACCACCACCTCCTAAAACCCATCTCGAACAGTTCAATTTGCGAGGTGGTGACCCTTCAGTGAGCCACAGATGGGTAGGTGTTTTGTGTAAAAGTGGTGTTCTTTATTGTACAATTTATGCCAGCAGAATGAATTTGGATGTATGCAACTACTCATGTGCAGTTTCTGAACCTGCAGAGTAAGAATTTTTCTTTACTAAATTTTTTTATGTTTGTTTGAAAGCAGTAAAATTTCTCATTAATAAAAAAGAAAGCGCTCTGAATTACAATTGAGAAGAAAAACAAAAATAAAAACAAGGGAGAGTAGCGTCTATGACTCTTTCCTATTCACCCATAACAAGGGAGGGTAGCACTTAGTAATATAGCACCCATAGACTTTTAATGAAGGGCGTGCATTGCCTCAAGATGTTGGTCTCCCATATTTGCATGGTTGTCTCATCCAATTGCACGCAACAACTCTTCTTATAGATCTCTTGTCTATAGGAAGTTCAGAAAGTAATTCTACCCTTTGGAGACTGTTAATATTTTAGAATGTGATTACTGATTACCTAAATATAATTTAAATTTTAAATGATATTCTATTATTCCTAACAACAGGGGAAACCCCTTCATTAATTCTGACAATCAGTCAGTGTAGAAGGATAAAACACCTAAGTGACATTAGAGATTCAGAGACTTATTGTATGAATTTTTTGTTACTACTTGTATGGATTTTACATTACTGCTTACTCTTAATCTAACAAAAATAATCTGTTAGGATTTAGGGTCATTCTTTCTTTACTATTTTTTTCATGTTAAATTCTGGTTTAGTTGTAACATCTATATTCCGTTTTGATATGCAGATTGTGCATAGAACATTTTGTAACTTCTTTTTCTCTAAATAATGCAGTTGGCCGGCAAAGTTAGATGTAACCAAGCGTACAGATTTTCGTCATGTGAAAACTACATTTACTAGCACCCCGCCGCATAAAGTAAGTTTTTCCTTGTATTTTTTATATTTGATTTTTTTTTTAAATTTATTAAACAGAATTTACATATATTTGACTACACAAGTTGTTGTGGTCAATCACTCTTAAATGTTATCTGCAGTCTACACCGATATTTTAAAATATAAAATTGGGCTGTTATTTCAGTTCGAAATTAACATGCTTCTGCATGTTATTTGGTGTTTATTTAAAAATTTCTCTTCCTTTGTTGCATCTTTCCTTTCAGACAATTTGGTCTGACTCAAGAATGTTGTTGCAACTTTTCTTTCAGATGTATAATGTAACTATACCTCTAGAGCTTGTGCATTAGGCATTATGGATGGCTAAAGCAATGTCAAATTGTTTGATCAGTTTAGACTTTAGATGCATACTATACCAGTTGAGTCATCTGTCCTTTTCTGGATGCAGTCTACTGCTTCCAGGTAGCAGAAAATTCACAGGAAATGATTTGCAGTTTCTTGCGCTCCTTTACACAAAGTTACAAGGTATATAATTCTTGATTGGTAACTTTATCTATCTTGCTTTCCAAGCACAGAATTTTGTAACTCCCTCTTCCCATAGTTCATAAGATAGCCTGTCAGAGCACTTCATTATGACCATCTCCAACCAATTTTGAGGAATGTTTTCCCTCTGTCCAATTTCCCAAAGGTCCAAATTCTGTGTCGTGCATTTAAAAATGCTCGACTTGTTCTTATGGTATTCAGCTCAAATATGGAAGCCTAGAGGTGTTTTTTGGATCGCTAGAAGTTTCTTGATGAAGAGAGAAACAATACCTGAATCTGAGATGGGGTTGGGAGGAGTAATTTCTTCCAAATAGTAAAGATAGTCTGGATCAATTATTCTTCAATAAGGAACCAAATGAGGAGGGAGAGTTGGCTGGAATCTGCCAGTCATTTATTCTGGAATCCACTAGAATAGTGAGAAAAGGTTGTAAAGGAAAAGCAAGGTTTTTGATGCGTCTAGGCGACGACCAGGTCCGCATATTGCATATGCGTGCATAAAATTATTGTGTATTTTTTATACAGATCAGGTCACCACTTGGTCCGGCGAGTTCAAATGAAGCTCACAGATGAAACAACCGCGAAGTGGGAAGATTGGGAGGCTGGACGGTGGTAGGGAAGAAAATCATGGGTAGGGTTTTTAGGTTTTTAAATTTTTTTCCTTTTAGTTTTTTAAAATATTAATACTTGGGTAATGGGTATTTGGGTCGGGTTTAGCCGGATCTGGCTAAGACCCATAAATATGCGAGCCCCTCATTAGGCGATGAGGGGATCTCGCATGGTAGACCTATTAAAAACCTTGCCAGAAAGTAAATAGGGAATACCTGGAATAGTTTTTAAAAACAGATACTGTCCTATGCCACCTTTTATTTCCTTTATACTCATTCTCAAGTTAGTGGCACCCAAGAGATTAGTGATAAATTAGGTAGAACCAAGCTTTTTCACGCGGCCAGGCGACCAGGCGATGCCTGGGACCGCGGTCGCATATGCGGCCCAATATGCGACATTTATTTTTTCTATTTTTTTTTCAATATACCCCCTGTATTTTCTATATTTTAAATAAATCGCTGATATTATAAGTCATAATAAAAATCATAATTGAAATAATATAGTGATTAATGATACTTAAACTCTTAAAATCTCAAAAACTTAAAGAAACATTCAAAACAACAAAAGTATTAGTTTCAAACATCAAAGTACAAGTGTAATTCAAACACTTAGTTTCAAGTTCTAAGTTCTAACTAAGTGTGTCGTCAAGTTCATCTTCGACGTCATTCAAGTGCGGATCCATCAAAAACTCTTCATCATCTTCATTAACATTTGTTCTTGCTCTTGTTGATGGTCCTTCATGCTCGGGCACACCACTAGCTTCCCATACATTAGCCCATGTCAAACTACCATCTTCGTAGACAAATTCACCAGATGCTCCATCGACACCCGTTACCCATTCACTAGAGTAATTGATATCACGTATAGCAATGGGATCATAGGTCTTATCGTCTGTTCGATTTATTTTCAGAAATCGATCTTTCAAACGTTCGTTGTAGTTAATATAAACCAACTTGTGCAACCGATCAACTTTCAAACGATTTCTTCTTTTGGTGTGAATCTGATGAAAAATAAATAATTTGAAATTTCATTTACATCACAGAAGCATACTTGATTTTGTATTCAAAGTCGCAAGTACTTACAAAATCAAAAGTGCTCCAGTTTCTCTTACAACTAGAAGCTGTCGTGGTAAGATTTATGATCCTCGTTGCCAACAACATCAATTCCGGAGTTGACACCCCAAAGTTAGACTACCAATTTACTGAAATCAAACATAGTGAGTGACACCCCTAACTGCCTAAGTAAGATTTTTATAATTCAATCTTAAATTCTGAAATCACTTACTAGGATCCGTTGTTGGAAGCGTGTCGATGGCTACCTTCATTGAGAAGTCACCTGTTTTATTCTTGTAACAAATGAGTTGTTCCATGATTTGTGAATGCTCTTCAAGAGGTGTCATTCTTAGCATACAATCTCTGAAATCTTTTTCATATCTTAGTGCCTTTATAAGCCCTTCTCTAGATCTATTTCAAAAGTAGGCAATTAGTCTTTGAAAGTTGAAACCTTAAAAAAAAAAAGGTAAAAAGCTTACCCCTCCAAATCGTAGTAAAAATGGGGGTTTAGAAATGCACCAGCCCCAAACAAAGGCTTCTGAAAATGTTTGTCCCAACGCTTGGTGAAAATCGCCTTTAGTTTAGTCAACATCACCGGTTTACTTGCGAAGTGAGTTTCAATTCTTTTTCTTGCAACTTCCAAACGAGGAATGACCTCTGCCATTGATGGTTTACTATCTTCATCAACCAATCTTAACAAAATCACCAATGGTTCAGAAGCTGCCATACAATCATCTAAATTTTTCCAAAAAATACCGTTGAAGATATGACCATGAATCTGTTGTCCAATCCTAACATCAATCCATTTACGCCAATCTAATGCACTTAAGACATCTCGATGTTTCTTAATGCTCTGTAAGGTGAGAAATGATGTAGCAAATCGAGTAACCCCACAACGGACTAACTCTCTGTTGTTGGACTTTTTCAAAAACTCGCAATGTATCACTGAATGATTGTAAATGTAGTTTGTGATCTTACGACCCATCACAATAGCATTCTTCAGAGAGCTAATCTTTCCAATGTCTTCTAACATCAAATCAATACAGTGGGCGACACAAGGGGTCCAATACAAATGATCATATTTCTCCATTAGTTTCTCCCCAGCTTTAACGTAGTTGCTCGCATTATCTGTACAAATTTGAACAACATTTTTGACTTCTATCCTTTGCATCGCTTTATCTAAGGTAGATGCAATGTAATCGGCAGTTTTCGTTTCGGCTGAAGCGTCAATAGAGTATAAATAAAATGAACCCTTGCTTGAATTCACTATAATGTTGATAATTGATCTTCCCCTCTTATCCGTCCAGCCATCAGACATGAGAGAACAACTAGATAGACGCCAACATTTTTCGTGGTCTTTCTTCATTTCATCAATTTCTGTAACCACACCTTCTAGAAGAGAGCCGCGTAATCTACTGATAGTTGGAGGTGTATAACCCCAACCATACCTTCCAACAGCTTCCAACATAACGTGGAAATCGAAACAATCACGTACATTGAAAGGGATGCCGGCGTTGTAGAAGAATTTCGCCACACAGATTTCAAAAATAAGCCTTTCCTCTTTTTTCAACTGCTCAACAATTAGTGGTTGTTTTGCTCCCATTCTAGATCTCACAATGTCACTTAATTTCTGTCATTCTTTCAAGGACAATGCACCTACGGCCGCGTTGATCGAACGGTTCGAACCTGATGATGAACCTAATGACGGCTTCACAATAGTTGACCGCTTCTTTGCTCTCTTCGGAAGTGAAGAATTATCTTCAACTATCAATACATCATCATCATCAGATTCTTCGTCCACAATTTTCTTAGACATTTTCATTGCCATTGCTTTAGCCTTCCTCGTATTCTCATACTGAAGCACTTCATTTCGAACAAATTTTGTTGATTTTAGACACTTCACGCAATTGCGGTCGCCTCCAATGATATGCCCTTTCAATCGAGCAATCCCCGCTTTCGAAATGAAATGGCAGAAAAGACACTTCACCTTGTTTGAGTCTTTATTCACCAAAACCCCATATTTCCAAGCCAGATCATTTGATTTTGGTCTCATCAATGGGCTTGCTTCAGTGGTTAATGGATGCCATTTGAATTTCTTGTTTCCCTCGTCATCCAATTCCACATTTTATTCAAAAACATTCATTGGCTCATCTTCTTCATGATCCATGGTTTGAATTTGTTCTTAACTCTGAAATTTAAGAAAACAAATTCAGATATTAATATGTGAAATTTAAGAAAAAAAATTCAGATGTTAGCTCTGAATTCCTGATTTAATTTAACACTCCACCGACTGGAACACTCTGAAAATTCGCCCACCCCACCGACTGGAACACTCTGAACATTTACTTGAGAATTTTCAGAGTGGAACTACAGCTGAGCTCATAGCTATTTTAATTTTCAGACTGGAGCTATTTGAGACTGGAATTACTTGAGACTGGAGCTATTTTAATTTTCAGACTGGAACTACTTGAGAATTTTAATTGCTATTTCAGACTGGAGCTATTTCTGGAAATACTTGAAATAGTACCTCACAATTTTAATCTCGTCAATACTTGAAATACCGAACTCACGGCCAAGAAACGCGATTTCTGGAAATCGCGGAAGCAGCGGCGATCCTTCGTGATAGTTGAGCCGGGGTTGATTTAGGGTTTAGGCGATCCTTCGTGATAGGCATCCTTCTTCCTTTGTCGATCGTCGATTAGGATTTTCAGTAGTCTTTGTAACTCGATTTAGGATTTAGGGTTTTTTTGAGTATTTTCTTATTAGTTTTTAGATTTAGAAATATTTTTTGTTTAATTGGGTATTTTTTATAAGGTCCTTAAGTTGTAAAAAAATAATATAATTCGTTTAATTATTTCAATTTTAATATTTTGTACTTGGGTAAATGGATCGGGTTTAGCCGGATCCAACTCGGATCCGGCTAAGCCCCATAATATGCGACTCCCCAAATATGCGATGGGGGGTTTGCGCTTGGTCGCATATGCGACCAATCAAAAACCTTGGGTAGAACTAATCATGCCACTGTCAAAAAAGCAGAGGGCACGGTTAGGAATTTTTAATTGTCCCTAGATCATTTCTTGTTCTTCAGATAAGTGCCCCTCATCTAGGAAGCCTACGTAGTATCCCTAGACATTATAAAAAAAAATGATATTATCAATTTAATTCTACATGCCCTATATGTTGTGAAATTATATACGAAGTTAGGAGCATCTCTCTTTTGTCAATATCTTCATTTTCCTTGCCTTTTGTATTTAGATTTTAGTTGTGATATTATTATTTGTGCTGCAGAGAGAAGTTTGTCGACTACTCCCATCTTCTTCAAGTGATCATAAGGGAGTAAGTGAACCTTCCATCTTTTAATCTCAATTTTCTGTCTTCTGTCGTTATTATGTTCATTTTTGATAGAAGAAGTAGAGTGAAGCATTAGGCATAGGTTCAAAGGATAATGTAATCGTATCACTGGTGTTTTGCAGTTTAGGCATTGTTTGCTGACTGCACTTATTCTGGGAGTATTTTATCTTAGAATTCCGTCCATCCTAATAGACAAAGAAACAAAACAATGATTCTGTAGTTATTTTTCTTCATTGACTAACGTTATTTCATTTGTTTTGTAGTTTCATGATTTCATATCATATTTGAAACAAAGGGATTGTGCTGGAGTTATAAAGATTCCAGCAGGTACATGTCGATGGCCAAGATTACTGTTCATTCTGCCTTGTTCAAATGCTGTTTGTTCGTTATTGTCGATTCTTCCCAATGAATCTGAATGCTTAATTGCTCTGATTCTGCCAAAGGAAATAAATCCTGAACGGATGTGATCATTTTTTAACAATGAATGTAGATATAAGAAGATAATTAGTAAGCAAATGCAAATCTTCTGCTGCCGATGTTATTGAGAATGTTTTATCTTTTGCGAAACGAAGTAATCTTCAATTCAGCTTATTTGCAGAAAGCTTGTCATCGGCATGCTAAGTTCTAATCTTTGGGTTTGGTATGGAAAAATGGATTAAAAACTTGATAAGTGGTTAATATAGTTTACTTGCAGCCTTGATGAGATTGAAGGTGTTGCAGTTTGCTCCTTGTTCAAAGATATGAAAATTTTGATATAAGAAGCTGAAGTGATTTTGAATTGGATGATTCATTTATTGTGGTTGAGCTGATGATTCAAATGATCTCAATCTGCAAGGATGTATGCTCAAGATTAGTTTAGGCAAGAAATCTGTGACTTTGTTTTATGTCTGTAAAAAGAAAAATGAAGTCTGCAAACATGACATCAGAGTAGGTTGATCAACCCAGCTTGTATTCATTCTAACATGTATTAGTAATTACATAAAGAATCATGTAGATCATTTTTATAGCTATAGCCTATAATATTATAAAATATTTTTTCCCGATCCATATATTTATCTCATCATTTGTTATCTAAAGTTGTACAAAACACTTGGCTTTTTTAACGAGGCTGCTTGAAATAATTCTACAAGGTCAAAAACCTTTGCTTCCGATCATTTATGGGGGCAGGGATGGAATTCTCCATGTTGGTGAAAATTTATATAAATCTCCTATAATTTATAATTCAAGAACAATTAAATCCAAGTCACAATATTCAGAGACGTCTCCAATCGATCAGAGATAGGGGAGACATCGTGACCTGGAAGGATTCACGATGCCTCTGATGATCGGAACTCGATTAGCTGATCACAAGACGGTAGCTATGGCAACTTGCCGAGAAAAAACAATCCGTGGATAGATCTTCCAACGCCTGTCCAAAAGCAATCTGAAGAGCCAGGAACGGAACCGATAATATCTGGATAAATTCGCTCGTCGGAGATCTAGTTTCCACAGTTGTGCTCATGAGGTGCGAGAAATGAAATCTACTTAATTACCTGAAATAACGAATTTTCAATGAGGGACTCGGAGGCTTCTTCCTCGACAGTACTGCTGGTGCTTCCGCGACTCTAGTTGAACTTACTTCTCGATCTACTTCTACAGGTTCTCCTTCAATTAGCTTTTCTCTAATCGGCATTTTCTTCATCGTAACTTCGATCTCCACTTGCTGGATTTGGGATTTGGGGTTGCTTCGTTTTTCCCCCCCTTGTATTTGTTGATATTTTTTGGGTCTTTAAATAGTGTAGATCTTTTTATTAAATTTGGGATCTTTTGATTTTTTTTTTCGAATTATTAAAGTTTTGAAGTATTATAATTTATAATTGATAATTTTTGATCGGGAATACAATTGCCGCCGCTATGATCATGCAGAAAAGGTAATGTTCTGACTTTAGCCGGCTATTTCTGCTGATGCCTGATGGGCTGTTCATACATCCATTATCCAGATTCCCTGCATGCGTGACAATTCCGAAGCATGTGGTGCCATGTATTTGAGGGAAAGCTGTGAAATTTTGGAATATAGTGATTAAAGAAGGACGTATTTACTTTGCTATCTCTTTTTCTATCGAGTCCGCTCGCCGGACCCAACATCTTATTCCACATCTTGTTTGTTTGCCGGAATGGTCGATCATGACAGTCTTGTATCCTTTGTTTCTCCGACATTCATGTTTCCTTTTTTAAGATCAAACAACAGAACAGACAAGACATAATTATTAAGTTACTTGATCGACCATTTGAATTGACAATTAAGAGGTGGAGAAGATTCTATGGACTTGTTGTCTCAAAGATGACAGTGATCTACCGGAATAATCTCCCTCTCCGGAAGAGGACTTGCGTCTGATGAACTTGTTGATCAACATTCCGATCAACCCACTTCTGTTTATGATTTTATGACTTGTCTTCTTCACATCACCGTCATTTCCTTCATGTCTCTTGCTGGTAGATCCATTATTAATGTACCCAACACCAGCCTGCTTCGGTTGAAGCAAGGCCGGAGTTTTCACCAGCCCGAATTGCACAAGTCCCCAGGGAGAACCTCCGACCGACTTGCTCGACGTGCTTTTCCTCCTCGGTGGAAAGCTGCTGCTAATGCTACGTATGTGTAGATAAGGCTTGGGGCTTGGATGAGTGTAGAAGTTTGCAGAGATGGAATGACGCCGAGAGTGAGACGATTCACTCCAATTACTACTGTTTCTGACGTAAGGGTAAGGCCACAATGGTAGGATTTGGCCTTGAAAGAACACCTCATCGGCTACACACATGTCAAGTGCCTCAAAAGAGCCACTTTTTTGGTAGAAATTTACAGACGTCCGGAACTCAAAATCAGTATCGCCGTCGTCGTCGTGGAGAGTCCCCGTTAATTTGGTGCCTCCTTCGACCGGTTCCATCGATCTGTGCATTTATTGATATTCCTGCTGCTGCTTGGATGGGGGGGGATTTTATAAGTGCTCGGCCATAAAATAAAATTCCTAACTAATCTCGTGACTTTGTCTTCTCTTTGTCGTCCTTTGTGTCTAGTTTAGATACTTAGTCACTTCATTAGTAACACTAATCAGCTTAGCCTTATTGGGTTTTCCAAGGCCCAATAAAGTCCTCAAATTTCACTTCCTTCTGGCTTATGCTGATACTTTCTTTCATACTTAGACATAGATTTCGTGCTAATCTCCTTGATGTGGACTGGATATTATAATAATAAAAGATGAAGGGTTTATTTGCAATTTAAATAAATATATAAATAAATAAATAAATAAATGTGGAAAACGTACCAACCGCGTATTCTCCATTATGCGGTTAAAGGGTTTGACTCTGAAAAAGTCATATGTTACCACTATCCCGTTTGTATTCAAAAAAACACCACACATAGTTACATCCATCAGTCACCCACCACTCACCACCAGCGATGGGTTGTTGCTTCAGCAGAAAGACGGCCGGAGAAGACCTTTTATGGGGAATGGACGGGAAAAGGCACGCCTTTGGTCAATTCTCCATGGCGATGGCGCAGGCTAACGCTACCTTGGAGGATCAAGCGCAGGTCTACGCCTCCCCTTCGACCACTTACATAGGCGTATACGATGGTCACGGTGGCCATGACGCGGCAAGATTCGTCAAATCAAGGCTCTTTCATTACGTCAACAAATTCCGGCGGGAGAGAGATGGGTTGTCGGAGGACACGATAAGCAAGAGCTTTGATGCGACCGAGGAGGATTTCATAAACCTAGCAAAGAGAACATGGGTTTCGAAGCCGGTGATGGCGTCAGTTGGGACCTGCTGTCTCTTCGGAGCGATCGCTGATGGGTTTCTCTACGTAGCCAACTCCGGGGACTCCAGAGCCGTGTTGGGAAGGAAATCCGGCGGGCGTGTGGTGGCGGAACGGTTGACGTCGGACCATAATGTTGGAGTGGAGGAAGTGAGAAAGGAAGTGAGGGATATGCATCCAGATGATTCTCACATCGTCGTCTTCAATCAAGGAGTATGGAGAATAAAGGGAATCATTCAGGTGTCAAGATCCATCGGTGACATGTACTTGAAGTCACCAGAGCTATGTAGAGACCCAATGTTCCGGATGTCCGTATGCCCAATTCCGATCAAACGACCGGTCATGACTTCAAAACCCTGCGTGCATATCCGTAGACTCACTCACCAAGATCTCTTCTTGATCTTCGCATCCGACGGCCTTTGGGAGCAACTCAGCGACGCCGACGCCGTTCGTATTGTCTCCAGGACCTCACGAAAGGTACGCTTGTTTGAAAAACAAAACCCCTAAACTCCCTAGCTCATTCATTTCCAGCGACTGAGATTGGGATTCCACAATAACCTGCAGGGAGCCGCCAAGAAATTGGTTAAAGCGGCGATCAACGAAGCCGCCAGGAAAAGAGAAATGAGGTACGCAGACCTGATGGAGATAGAGAAAGGCGGCCGCCGCCATTTCCACGACGACATAACTGTAATCGTCGTCTTCCTCGACGATTCAAAACTTTCCAACGACGAAAAAACCCTCATTTTTAACGCACCGATGGACATCTATTCTCTTCATAACAACCAAACAGAAACAGAAACAGACGACTAGAGAAAACGACGAACACGTTTGATATTATTTTGAAGGATGAAATAAGTCCGGGTAGTTATTTGTAATTTTCACACATACATTTTTATCTTCTAGTATCCTTTTGTAATTACGTATTAGACGAAGGACTTGTTTATAAAATCACTAATCCTTATCTTAAATTTCTCATTAAGTAATAAGCATGTCTTATGCGTGTGTGTCCCCGTCTGTCTAAACGTGATAGTCTGGCATTATTTATCCAACGTGTTCCTCGTCCGTCTGGCATTATTTAACTTGCCGTCTCTGTTTTTTTTTCCAAAATTTCCGCTTCTTTCTTCTCCGATCGGCTTCGATCTTCAGATATGAGTTGGTGGTGGGCTGGCGCCATTGGCGCTGCAAAGGTACGAGCTTCATCCTTTTTTTTCCGATCTACGTCAATGGATTTTCCGATGGTTGGTTGATTAAAACATATATTTGCAGAAAAAGGTCGACGACGATGAGGCGGAAACGGAAAGGATTCCGATAAGGTACGAGAGTGTGGGATTAGTAATCGGCGCCACTGGAATTGTCGGAAACAGTCTGGTTGATATTCTTCCGCTACCCGATACGCCCGGTGGTCCTTGGAAAGTTTATGCCGTTGCGAGGCGTCCGAGACCGACATGGAATCTCACCGATCACCCCGTGGAGTACATCCAGTGTGACGTCTCTGATGTCACAGACGTTCAGGCGAAACTCTCTCCGCTCACAGATGTCACCCACATCTTTTACGTGACGCGGGCTCCTGGAAAGACGGAGGAGGAGAATTGCGCGGTGAACGGTCAAATGCTCCGTAACGTCCTGGATGCCGTGATCCCCAATTCTGTTAGATTGCAGCACATTTCGTTGCAGACCGGACGGAATCATTACGTCGGGCCTCCTGAGTTGTCCGACGAAATCGAGATCCATGATCAACCATACCACGAGGAACTTCCTCGACTTAACGGACCGAATTTCTACTACACCCAGGAAGATATCCTTGCGAGATATGGTGGCGAAGCATGAAAGATTGAGCTACTCGGTACACCGTCCCGGGATAATATTTGGGTTCTCCCCTTACAGCATGTCCAACATGATCGGATCTCTGTGCGTGTATGCTGCCATCTGCAAACAAGAAGGCGTTCCGTTTCGATTCCCCGGCGGGAAACATGCGTGGGAAGGATTCAGCGACGCCTCCGACGCAGATCTGATCGCCGAGCATCAGATATGGGCGTCTGTGGATCCATACGCGAAGAACGAGGCATTCAACTGCAGCAACGGGGACATTTTCTCGTGGAAGGTGATGTGGAAGGTGTTGAGCGAGCAGTTGGAACTAGAGTGTGTGGGTTACGAGGGGGAGGAGAAGAGGTTCAGTCTGGAAGAAGCTATGAAGGGCAAAGAAGGTATTTGGGAAGCAATGGTGAAAGAGAATGGTCTGTCGGAGACTAGCCTGTCGGAGGTCGGTAACTGGCAATTCGTCGATCGATGCTTGAATTCGGAGAAAACCCATTTGGATAGCATGAATAAGAGCAAAGAGCATGGTTTCTCTGGTTTCCGAAACTCCATTAACTCTCTGATTTATTGGGTAGACAAGGTAAAGACATACAGGATTGTTCCTTAGAAGAAGATAAGATACCAGATACCAGATACCATACCACCATCCTTTTCTTAGTTTCTTGGCTGTTGTTGTTGTGTAATAAGTTGTGATGAATAAGAAATTGAAGACTTCTTTTGTCATTCTGTGTTTTCATCCTGCCATGCATGTGATGTTAATAATATACAGATTATAATCCATGGTATCAGAGTATTTTTTATGATAAACACACAACACAAGTTTGGTATCAGAGCATCAGACAGAGTTAAAAGGAAAAGGAAAATTGATATGATTCATTTTCATTCATTCTTTTCAAGTTTCCATCCAGCATGATTGAAAAAAAAGAGGAGAAAACTTGAACCTTACATTTGGTTCCTCCATGGATGAACAAGGGAAAACAGAGGAGGATAGAGATGACGACGACAGACAGCACACAGAAATCCAACCAAACAGAGTACATGCACGATGATGATGTGTGTGTATACTCACTACTATTTACTTACAGAGAATAGAATGAATGGTCCTTGAAATTAGCTAGCTTTGTGGCGGTTTAATTATTAATCCACTGCTACTTCCTCAAGTCTTCTGGAGTTGGGTAGGGTTGAGTTGGTTTTGGTTAGTAAAATCAAACAGCAGGGACAGGAAGAAAAAAAAGCAGAGGTGTTTATTATTTCAAAATGAGTGATGCTGGTGGAGGTTCACAGCTGCGGATGTCGGCAGGGGGGATGAAACAGTCCATAGAAAGACCAGGAACATTGAATGCCACCTCCGTTATGCTCCAAACCTCTTCCATTCTGGTTTTGGTTTGGCTCATGGCTACTTCACCGAATCTGAACAATGTCACAACTGATCTGCCGGAATGCGCTATCATTATACCGTCAACTGAACGGTAATCCTCCATGTATGATTTTATGCTCGTGTCCCAGTAAACTGCATCCCCGCCGCTGTTCAATTGGATACGGGTCAGATGGGAATCCTCCATCTCGACCAGAAGACCCGTTCTCTGGCTGAAATACCCAGATAAAACGTGCCGTATTATCTCCGCCGGACCTTCGCTTCTGGATTTTAGAGTCTGTGCGTCTGCGCGGAGCTTTAAGATGAAACAATCTTCTCCGTTTATTTTCTTCTCCCCGATGCATCTCGCATTGCTGAACATGCTTGCTGTCGTCCGAGGATCGAGTCCCTGAATCAGACAAACAATTTTTTTATATTTAAGATTGCTGTTGTTGTTCGTTTTGGTGTCGTTGATAATGTATGTACCTGAAGAGCGCGTCGGAGAGGACGAACAGGACCCTTGGCGGAGTGGACACCTAGCCAAGGTGTGTGCCTCCATACAAGCTTACCATTGCAGCCGGCATGAACCTTGCATCCACCAACGGAGAGCTCAACGTACCACATGTCTGGGTTCATCTGCCAGAGAACGAAACCACCTGACTCTGCCTCTCGTACAGAGTTCCTGTTCTTCATCACCTTCGTGGCCGTCTCAAACTCAGATGCGAACATCTTCACTTTCCCCATGGCATATGCATTTCGAATGGAGCTCTGAAGCTTCTGCCCACCGGAGGCGGCGGTGTACTGCTGGAGTATGTATTGAGCGGAGGAAGTCTCCTGTAAAAAAAAGAAGAAGAACCGAATTAGAAGAAGAAGAACCCAAAAGAGGAAAGAGAAGTGAACTGACAATGGGGGTATCTTTGATGCTGAGATGAGGTAGAGGATCCATGGAGAAGACATGAATGGGAGCCAAAGGAGCACCCATAACACCAAGCAACAGTCTCAGATCAGACTTTCTGTAAGAACCTTCCACCGACACTGCAGACACCGATGGCGCCCGTGAGAGTTGGCCCTTAACCCATTTCCCCCATCCATCTTTCCTCCCATCTTCCACCAAACCGTCAGACTCAACCGGACCCTCCATCAAAGGCGCCAACGCTTCACCTACCGGCCTAAGACTTCCGGATCTCGGGATAAACTGGTTGTCGGAGTATTCGAAATGCAGTTGGTTGTTGTTAGTCTTCCTTCTACTTCCTCGACGGAGAAGCCCTACCATCGGAGACACACACCTTCCCTCAGCCCTTGTTCTGGAACGAGCGGGGGACAGCCCTCTCATCACCTCCTCCTTCAAGGTCGAGAAAAATCCCTGTTTCCTCTCCATCGGATTACAACTCCCAATCAAATTATCTCATCAAAAAAAACAACGACGGCGGACCTTGATCGTAACCGTAATCGAACGAACCTCTCCGACGGCACCGGCAATACAGTCACACACTCTCTAGGCAGTGACAGAGTGGTAGTAGTAGACAGTAGTAGTAGTAGGAGAAGAGGAAGAGAATAATAAAAAGTCTGGTTTGAAAGGCGTGACTTTTTTTCCTCTTGCCAACCCACTGAGCCACTATTGAGGCATTGACCCATCTGACCGTCCATCTATAAATTCTAGAACATAATTACCAAAATAACCCAGAAACTTCTTTTTATTACAAATAAGCCCCATGACGGTGATTAAAGTAGGGGTTATTTTGGGTAATGGAAAAAAGGTGTTAGCGAGTGACAGGTAGATCTGTGGATAGAAAGTGGAAAGAAAGACGTGGACAGGTAATCGGGCAAAGTATTCGGTAAATAAATCGGGCGCTTGCTTGCTTTATTATGACATCGACCGATAAAGATATTTCCAGACAGACTGGATATTTATTTATGTTTTTATTCAAATTTCCCAATTAACTAACTAAAACTAACTAACTGATAACTGTTTTTTTTTTTCTTTTTTGATACAGATGGAAAAGAAGATACTATTTAAGTTGCTGAAGATCTAAGGTTTGAATTTCAGTGTATGTATTTTAAATTTTATTTATTTATATATTACGTTTAGATTGAGTGCGTCTAAATGTGTTCACTGAATCTGGAATATCCAGATCAATTTTTTTTTCAGATTTGTACTTTCAATTTTATAAACAGTTAAGATCATGTACGATCGTCGATCACACCTGATTGATAACTTAAATTCAAATCTTGAATCTTTAGAAACCTTAATAATTACGTTCGTTTAACCTTTAGAAATCTTAAGTTCAATTAATCTAATTTCCTCACCAACCAAGTTTTCTTACCGTTTTTGGTCATATCACTCCCACCGTGAATTCCGGAGAGGGGGGCACCATGCCCGATTGCCAAACTTCTTACCTACCTACTAAATTCCAATATACCATAGGAAGAAGATGACAAAGTGATTGAACCTACTTAGGAGTTAGGTCAGTTAAACATGCAGTTTCTGACTATCTTTTATCTAGTTAGTTGATTTTGATTAAATAAGGAATCTTGAAGATAGCTAGGGTTTAGTGTTTTTTTTGTGGGTTAAGAAAAATAGCATCTTCTTTTGTTATATGAGATCAAGTTGTTTGTTTGTATTTATTTTATTGGAAGCTTGGTAGGTGAGTGAGTATCTGGAAGGAGACAGTAGATGTACAGATCATATCTATATTTGAACAGTTAAAAAAATAATTAATTGCATGATCATCGTCATCAAACGAGAAAGAACAGTGGTGTTTGAATGATTCGACTTGTCTGAATTAATCCAAAATTACAAAATAAGTCAACAACACTCTAGGTAAAGTTTTTCTATTACAAGGGTAACAATACAAGTGATATGTTGAAACCATTCAGTGCTCAATGACATTTCAAACAAACATCAAACGGAGAACTCTGCGAGAAAATCAATTCGAACTTCTCAGTTGCTATGATTTCAAATCAATTTCTCTCCGAAATTCAACCTACTCCAAATGAATGAAAGTACCCTTTATTTATAAGATTTTTTATAAGAATAATATGATTATTTGGGTCGTAACCGTCTAACTGTTTAGATCTGATTTCAACTCAACTTTCTGTTATCGACTTTTCTAGAGATCGACTTTGTCCAGGTCGATTTTTTCAAGTCGACTTCTAAAAAGTTGACTTAAAACCTCTCCTAACCTATATGAGTACCTTCATATCACTTTGGGCTATTAAGATCTCTAGTTGCTGATGTTGTGATTAAGTTCAGGATAATGTATCACCAGATACCAACAGTATTCTTCCCTTTCCTTGTGAAGGGGCGAGGCTGAGATTGAGTAAGTTTTTACGACTTGCATAGTACGAATTTACTAAGAAATCAACCTTCATATCAAGGCCAAGGTCGAAATATTGCATATTGTTTTCTTCTAGATGAAGAGAGGGGGCTCTGATAGAGAATTGGTATAGATGATATGATCAAATAATCATATAAATATGTAATACTTAAGCAATTCAAATGATGAATGGAAATATATATGATGCTTAAGTATATAAATATGTAAATTGTTGATACTGTTGGATGATCGATTGATTGGAAAGCTCGATTATCCAACGAATGATTTGCAGGTTTGAAGATGTAATTGCGGAAGTATTTGAGCAGCAGCAAGTGTTGTTGAAGAACAGAGTGTGTGTGTGTGTGTATAGTTGATGATAGATAGTGAAAAACGTTAATCTATGATGAAGGCTTAGGTAGGTTTAAATACTAAACACCCAACGGCTATATGTTGGTGTTTGGTATTAATCATGATAAGGGAATTAATGATATATGAGAATTCCTAGAAAAGGAATGTGAGAAGTCATGGAAATATATATATATATGCAGTAGGGATATATATGTAATATACGTTTAACTTGGGGTTTTAATATATGTTTTGATATGTTATATAACTTAGGGGTTTAAAAATAGTATTTACATTAAGGGTGTGTTTATGATTTTAAATCTCTATGGGGTTGTATTTCTAATATCCTCCCTCAAATCAAAACCGGTTAGGTTTTTGATTTGAAAAAAAAAATTAGGCGTAGCGTTGCACCCTTTGGGTTAACCCAAAAGACGGTTGGTCTGGGTTTTTGAATCTGGGTTGTGTATATTTAGCAGTTGTAATTTTTGGAGTAAAGTGCGAAAAATCGGTCCTCCCAGGGGTTTTGTGAAAAAATCCCCGATGTTTTGTGCACTGGGAATGTGCTTGAGTATAACTTCTCCCGCTAAAACCTTATCGCGCACCGTGTGGAGATCGATTTCTATGTGCTTGGTTCTCTGGTGGGAGATAGGGTTTTTGGCTATTGCTTCTGCCTCGGTGCTGTCAGTGAAGATTCTAGGAGTTGGTGATTCTCCGATCAGGTATACTCCTATTTCTTGGAGTAGCATTTTCAACCATGTCACTTCGCATGTTGTGTATGCTAATGCACGATATTCAGCCTCTGCTGATGATCTTGACACGGTTTGTTGTTTCTTTGACTTCCATGATACTAATGACGATCCTAGGAATATGGCAAATCCAGATGTTGATCGTCTGGTAGTAGGACAGCTTGCCCAGTCAGAATCTGTGAATGCTCCTATGTGGTCTATTGAAGAGCCTGATAAGAAATGCAATCCTAATCCAGGTGATCCTTTTATATATTTTAAGACTCTGTATGCTGCTTTCATATGTGATTCGGTTGGTGTTGCCATATGTTGGCTTAGGTATGTTACAGCATAGGAGATGTCTGGCCTTGTGCATGTTAGGTATACTAGTTTACCTACTATGCTTCTATATTTTTGTGGATCCTCTAGTAAGGTTTCATTGTCTTTTAT
>LFYR01000930.1:0-25502 GCA_001185155.1 Zostera marina | reverse complement strand
ATTAGGGCAATCTGTAATTCTGTTTGTTTTATGTTTGGATATTTGTTTATGACTGTTTGGAGTTCTATTTGGTTTACATTGTGTGAGTTCATATTTTTCGAGTAGATCTAATGTGTATTTTCTCTGACCAATGTATAAACCATTTGGTGTTTTGGTGAACTCGAGTCCTAGGAAATATTTAAGTTCTCCAAGGTTTTTAATTTTAAAAATTCCTTGGAGATTTTCTTTTAGAGTTTTAATTGTGTTTATGTTGTTGCCTGTGATAAGTAGGTCATCAACATATGCTAAGACAATTGTAGTTTCCTTTTTGTTTTGGTTTATAAACAGAGAGTAGTCTGTTTTGCATTGCTTGTATCCAAGGTTGGATAAGGCATTTGATAGAGTCTGGTACCAAACTCTTGATGCTTGTTTTAGGCCATATAGTGATTTGTTTAATTTGCAGATGGAGTTGTGTGGTGCATTTTTGGGTAGTTCTAATCCCAATGGGATTTTCATATATATGTTTTCTTCTAAGTTTCCATGTAGGAATGCATTTTGGACATCCATTTGATGCATGTCCCATTTTTGTGCTACTGCTATAGCTATGACAGTCCTTAAGGTTGTCATTTTGGATACAGGAGCAAATGTTTCATTGAAGTCAATGCCTTCAATTTGGTTGTAGCCTTTTGCTACTAATCTAGCTTTATATTTTTCAATGCTTCCATCACTATTAAATTTGGTTTTGTAGACCCATTTGCATCCAATGGGTTTTTTGTCACTTGGCATGCTTGTGATGGTCCATGTTTGGTTGTGTTCAAGAGCCTGTAGTTCTTGCTTCATGGCATTGTTCCATTTTGTGTGTTTGGATGCTTCCTTGTAGGAAGTGGGATCTAAATTGTTCTTTATTGTTGTTAAGAATGCAGAGTGTTCAGGGGTAAAGTTTTGAGAAGAAAGCATGTTCTCAATGGGATGTCTAGTGGATGCTGCTTGTAGAGAGAAATCTTTTAAGTATAATGGTGTTTTCCTATTTCTTTTAGGTCTTGGTGCATCCTCTTCTGGGATGCTTGGTGTGTTTTCTGTTTCATGTTGTATTTCTGGGATTATTGGTGCATCCTCTTCTTGTGAAGGAGGTGTGAGTGTGTATGTGTTTTCCTCTGAGTTGTTATCTGTTTTTGATGTATCAAAAATGTTTTCTTGATACTGTTCTGTTTGTTCTTTGAAGGGGAATATGTCTTCAAAGAAAGTTACATCTCTGTTTGTAAAAATTTCTTGAGTGGATATATCTAGTATGTTATATCCTTTCCTTTGAGGCGAATATCCAATGAATATTCCATTTATTGATCTGTTTTCAAATTTTGATTTTATTTTATTGTTTGTGGCATAGCATAGACACCCAAATACCTTTAGGATGTCTAAATTTGGTTGTTCTCCAAATAGTCTAAAAAATGGGGTTTCATTATCTAATACTACAGCTGGGGTCCTGTTTATCAGGAAGACAGCTGTTGTGATGCATTCCCCCCAGTACTTTAGGGGAATGTTAGATTGAATCATTAGTGACCTAGCCACTTGTAGTATGTGTTGATGTTTTCTTTCAACTCTCCCATTTTGTTGTGGGGTATATGGGCATGACAGTTGGTGAGCTATACCATCTGTTTTGATTATGTTTTGGAATTCTTTGGATAAGAATTCTGTACCATTGTCTGACCTTATGGTATGGACAGTGGTTTGGTGTTGGTTTTTGATATTTGTTAGGAATTGTTTGAATTTGATGGATGTTTCTGACTTATTTGTCATTAGGAAGACCCAAGTCGCTCCAGAGTAATCATCCACTATGGTTAGGAAATAGTTATTTCCTTGATGCGTAGGTGTGTGGAATTTTCCCCATATGTCCAAGTGTAATAATTGAAAGCACCTTGTCGTTTTATTTGAACTTAGAGAAAAAGGAAGCCTTGTCTGTTTGGACAGTGGGCATGTATTACAAAATTTTTTAAAATTCTTTGGAATACAATTGTTTATGATATTGAAATGATAAAATCTAGATGGTGCTGAGTGTCCTAGTCTTTGGTGCCATATCTCTTCATCCTTTGTTTCCTTCTGTTGGCTATGATTGGCCTGACTGTCATGCTTTAGGATGTAGAGTCCATTCTTCTTCTCACCCCCACCAATCCGGTTTCCCTGTTGGTCCTGTATAGAACAGAAAGTAGGGTGGAAGGTGAATGAACATTTTATATCCTTTGTTAGTTGGCTTACAGAGAGTAGATTGACTGAGAAGGATGGGATTTTTAAGACATTGTTTAAGATAATGTCTTTTGTGATTTGTGTGGAGCCACTAACTGAAACTTTGGTGGTTTGTGAGTTTGGGAGATGAATATTTATAGGGTATAATAAATTCTTTTCATTGTTTAAGCTGGTGTTGGGGGCACACATGTGGTCTGTTTCCCCTGTGTCAATGATCCACTGATCATTTTGCGATTGGGTGCATACTGTGGTGTTTAGTGAGTAATGTGGATTAAAGCATGTGTTGTTTTTATAGTAAAACATACCAGATGTGCTTCCTGACATGTGAGTTTGTGGCTGATTTCCCTTTTGGATTCCTCCCTGGGAGAGTATGGAGATCAGCTCTTCTCTGGTGATGAAGTTTCCTGTAGTCTATGGATTCTCAGAAGTTTGGGCTTCATCTTCTGTGTTGGCATTGTTGCTTTGGTACTTTTTGTACCCTTTGTTGGGTTTGTAGCTTTTCTTGCTGTTGTACCTTGTGGAATTTTCTTTTCTTTTGTTAAAATCCACCCCATGGAGTCCATGGCCTGGTGGGAAACCATTTTCATAGAAGCAGTTTTCTATGCTGTGGTTGTGTTTCTTGCATCTTGTGCAGTATGGTTTAGAGTCTTCACTTTGATTTTGTGGTTTTGGTGTGAAGTTGTTCTTGGATTGTGTAGCCAGGGCAGTTCCTTCTTCAGGATAGACACATTCCCTTTGTGTCTCTTCTTGAAGTATCATTCTGAAGGCATCATCCACAGATGGAGGGGTCTTCTTTTTGAGTATTTGGCCTCTTATTGATAGAAAGGTATCATTTAGGCCGGTTGTGAAGGTGATCAACCTGTCCATATTCTCCCTCTGAATGCAGTTAGGGTTGTCACAGCATTCAAAGATCTGATTGTTGTCCAATTCATTCCACAGGCCTTGCAACTTTGCATAGTAGTTGCTGACAGATTCACTTCCTTGAGTACACAGTGCAATCTGCCTTTTTAGTTGTGAAATGACCAGTAAATTGGCCCTGCTGTATTTTTGTTTGAGATTCTCCCAGAGGGTGGTGGCATCTTTTATGAAGATTACACTACCTCTGATCTCCTTTGAACAGCTGTTGAGTATCCATGCAGTGACCAGGTCATTACATCTGGTCCAAGGGGTGTAGTAGCTGTCTGTGTTGTTGGTTGGTTTGGTGATGGATCCATTTATGAATCCTAGCTTGTTTTTGGTAGACAGTGATCTTTGGATCTCTACCACCCATGTCTGATAATTTGGTCCACTAAGTGGAGTTGTAACCAAGCCTAAGCTTAGGTTGTCACTACCTGATATGTAGTATGGGCTTCCATCCTTTATTTTTAGCTCATCAATTTTGGTTTCCATTTGCAGATAAAAATGAAAGGAGAGCAAAGAGACTGATGAGAAGGCACACCAGGAACCTCAGGAGAATGAGAGAGCTGAGGAGACAAAATATGGATGTGGAGGCCCTTGAGTACTTTGGTGATGTGGAAGATGTGTACTCTTCCTCTGATTTTGAGTATGAAAAACCTGTTCCTGTGTGGGATATTGATTTTCCTGAAGATAGTGATGGTGAAGATGGTGTAGTGTGTCAACAATACTATTATGACTACGACAGTGATGACTCTATCCCTGATTATGAGATTTGGAGTGATCCAGATGTGAGTCTGAATTCTGAGGGAGAGAAGGCCAATGGTGTTTTGGCTGTGGAGATTCCACTACCTCCTCGTCCTCCACAAGAATTCTTTGATAATATCTGGAGAAATAGAGTTGTTTTTGACGACTGAAAAAAAAACTTGATTGACTGTCCTCCCTTTTTGTTTGAAGCAGCTTGCTCTTTTTGGTGTGGTGACTGTTTCTTTTCTCTTTATAGTTTCTTTTTGTAGAGAAAGAAAAAATAGTAGAAAAAGTTTTTGGGGTTCAGGATAAAACCTGCTCTGATACCATGATAGAGTTTTGGTATAGATGATATGATCAAACAATTATATAAATATGTAATACTTAAGCAATTCAAATGATGAATGAAATATATGATGCTTAAAGTATATATAAATATGTAAATTGTTGATACTGTTGAATGATCGATTGATTGGAATGTAGCTCGATTATCCAACGAATGATTTGCAGGTTTGATGATGCAATTGAACGGAAGTATTTGAGCAGCAGCAAAGTATTGTTGAAGAACAGAGTGTGTGTATGTGTGTTATGGATTATGGATAGTGAAAACGTTGATCTGTGATGAAGGCTTGGATGAGTTTAAATACTAAACACCCAACGGCTATATGTTGGTGTTTGGTATTAATCATAATAAGGGAATTAATGATGGATATGGAATTAATGATGTATGGGAATTCCTAGAAAAGGAATGTGAGAAGTCATATGAATTTAGGATATATGCAGCAAGGATATATTTGCAATATATGTATAACTTGGGGGTTTGAGATATATATATATACAATATAATATATGTATAACTTAGGGGTTTGAAAATAGTATTTACATTAAGGGTGTATTTATAATTTTAATTCTTTATGGGGTTGTATTTCTAATAATTTGTGACCTTCACCTGACTATCTCTCTACCAAAGAGATTTTTCAAGCAGAAATTGGTGATGGTCTCCTAAGTTATCATATGATCAAAAAGGAAATTGTTCTGAGAGTGAGGCAATAATATATGTGACCTTCACTTGATTATCTCTTATCGAAAGAGATTTCTTAATCAAAAAATGTTGAAGATCTCCTAATGACAGATAAGCATTCAACCATGATAGATATTGTTTTAGGCGATATAGCAAAATAGAGATATATTTAGGTCTATGATTGGACCCTATAAGATGGACCTTAAAATGCAAAGCACATCTATCAATCAGATGTTATTGTGGTGTTTAAACACTGCAGATGAAATCCAAAATAGAAACATCTAGTTTAGTCCTCAACGATTAGGTTGTGCAAGCTAACACACTGTTACATAATGCTATGTTGATCAGTGATGGTGTTGGTTTCTTCAGTGGGAGCTTTCAGTAGATCGATTTGATGTTGTATGTTGGTGATTTGATCTCCTTGTTTTTTAATGCTTGACTCGAGTAGTTGAATCCTTGTTTTTGCCTCATTAATCTATTTAATCAAGTCAGTGGTTCCCTCTTCTTTGATTGTTGATTTAACAGCTCGTTCTTCCTCGTCTTTCTCTATAAGCTTCATTACCCTCTTCCAGTCTTGATCATACACCATTTCGAAGACGAAGGAAGTATGGATGGATGAGAGAGTTTTGGTTTCTTAAGAGTGAATAACCTTATGTTTGTAGATGAAGCTGTTAAGCTTTTATAATCTAGGTTTTTACCCTTCATCAGTTTCCAAGAAATTCTTGGAAATATGATATTTTTAGCCTACCTTGTAGGCTCTTTATCTTACAGACCTTTTTGCCAGAGAATCTTCATAATTGATCAGGTGGCGTGTACGCATAGATAAGAATTGACAGAAGATGATACCAAGAAGATGAACAATATTTTTGGTATGTAAAAGATTTTTTCATTTATGTTCGTCTAAAGAATCCGGGTAGTCTCAGTAAGATTTTTGAACTTCTTTTCTGGAGTTAGATGCGTTGTTGAGGATGCTCCTGAGTTGTTCAGCTGTGAAGAGTTTACAAGAACATATCTTGGATTTTCTAGATATAGACAAGTTGAGATGATATTTACCAAGGAGTTTGGAAATCAAGCAAGGATAGTGTATAGTTTCATCAGGTATCATAGTCTATTAGAAATACAACCCCATAAATCTTTAAAATTAAAGACCTTGGAGAACTTAAATATTTCCTAGGACTCGAGTTCACCAAAACACCAAATAGTTTATACATTGGTCAGAGAAAATACACATTAGATCTACTCGAAAAATATGAACTCACACAATGTAAACCAAATAGAACTCCAAACAGTCATAAACAAATATCCAAACATAAAACAAACAGAATTACAGATTGCCCTAATAACAATGATTTCTTAAACAAAACTCCAATGCAATCAAACAAAATAAAAGACAATGAAACCTTACTAGAGGATCCACAAAAATATAGAAGCATAGTAGGTAAACTAGTATACCTAACATGCACAAGACCAGACATCTCCTATGCTGTAACGTATCTAAGCCAACATATAGCAACACCAACCGAATCACAAATGAAAGCAGCATACAGAGTCTTAAAATATATCAAAGGATCACCTGGATTGGGATTACATTTCTCATCAGGCTCCTCAATAGACCACATTGGAGCATTCACAGACTCTGATTGGGCAAGTTGTCCCACTACAAGACGATCAACATCTGGATTTGCCATATTCCTAGGATCGTCATTAGTATCATGGAAGTCAAAGAAACAACAAACAATGTCAAGATCATCAGCAGAGGCTGAATATCGTGCATTAGCATACACGACATGTGAAGTAACATGGTTAAAAATGTTACTACAAGAAATAGGAGTATACCTGATCGGAGAATCACCGGCTCCTAGAATATTCATTGACAGTACCGCGGCAGAAACAATAGCCAAAAACCCTATCTCCCACCAGAGAACCAAACACATAGAAATCGATCTCCACACGGTGCGTGATAAGGTTTTAGCGGGAGAGGTTATACTCAAGCACATTCCCAGTGCACAAAATATTGGGGATTTTTTCATAAAACCCTTGGGAGGACCGACTTTTCGGAATTTACTCCAAAAGTTGCAACTGCTTGATGTACACAACCCAAGCTCAAGAATCCAGGCGAACCGCCTTTGATTCAATCCAGGCGAACCGGTTAGGTTTTGATTTGAGGGAGGATATTAGAAATACAACCCCATAAAGAATTAAAATTATAAACACACCCTTAATGTAAATACTATTTTCAAACCCCTAAGTTATACATATATTATACTATATATATATATATCTCAAACCCCAAGTTATACATGTATTGCAAATATATCCTTGCTGTATATATCCCAAATTCCCATGACTTCTCATATTCCTTTTCTAGGAATTCCCATACATCATTAATTCCATATCCATCATTAATTCCCTTATTATGATTAATACCAAACACCAACATATAGCCGTTGGGTGTTTAGTATTTAAACCTACCTAAGCCTTCATCACAAATTAACGTTTTTCACTATCCACAATCCACAACACACACACACACACACTCTGTTCTTCAACAACACTTTGCCGCTGCTCAATACTTCCGCTCAATTGCATCATCAAACCTACAAATCATTCGTTGGATAATCGAGCTACATTCCAATCAATCGATCATCCAACAGTATCAACAATTTACATATTTATATATACTTTAAGCATCATATATTTCATTTATCATTTGAATTGCTTAAGTATTACATATTTATATGATTGTTTGATCATATCATCTATACCAAAACTCTATCATACCTTGCAGCTATTGTTTATGGCTAAGCCTTCCCGGTCAACCTTTATATAGGGACAGCTTTTTGAGCTATCATGGTTGGCCCAGCAGTGATGATATGGGAACTGATTTCTTTTTTGCCTTGTGTGGCTTAGCAAGGATTAAATATCATAAATAGAGGTTGGTATCTTATAAATGGAAACCATCATTACCAATGGTCGTTGGTCATTTAAACTATTAAATGCATGAAGGTATTTGTAGATAGATGTATTTTTAAGTATTGATTACTCTTTGAATTTTTATCAAGAGTTGAACTTTTAATCTATCAAGGTAATTTAAGTATTCAAGCAATCATCATAAAACAAAGATGATGGTAGGCGTTTTACTTAAATCCATGTCATTTGTAGTTATAAAGAGTTATGAATTAATCACAATCATTTACTCATTTGGGATGACAATGATATGTGTGAGTTTGTCTTTGAGTAATTATTTCCTTTGTAACCCTATATAATCTATCTATATGATTTTGGATTTATCCAAAATGTTAAGATACCAACAGGGATTATTTCTAGATAATTTTCACAGAAGAAGGCATGGACATAATGCATTCTTGTTTTGACCTAGTGTTGTTTACTTGCATATTTAAGGGTTCACAAAGTCTTTCATAATCGATTTTTGATTTGAGTCTTGAGTCACTGGATCAACTTTGTTTCTAATGATTCACACCGTTCCTTATTTTGGAATCGACATCTAGACATCGCTGTGGGTAAAACTGATACAATTTGTTTTGCTTGGCGATGACTTCAAAAGTTTACTTGGTGAATCCTTATCCTCTTTAGACTCTATCTGACATTCACAGTATCATAAGATCATGTCTCTATGAGTGATTGATCTTGTTTAAACCCCATCATCTTTATCTCCTATAATCTGATCTTCAAAATGTGGATTTTTTAAGGTTCTACTTGGGTGACCTGTTTTTGAATCTTTAGATGTTGGAGTCTCATTAGTTAATACGGTTGACTCCTCCTGATTTTTTCCTGTGTTTGGAGAGAACACTAGAATATTTTGTATGTTTTACTTCGTTCTGAGTAACCCGTGAATATTCCTTCATACAGCTTGGGAGTAAGTTGTGTTCCTTGAGTCCTTGAGACAAAACATTTACATCCGAATATTTTGAAATATGCTATTTTGGGTTTCCGATTCTTCCAAAGCTCATATGGAGTCTTATTTAATATTTGTCTGATTGAGACTCTGTTTAATGTATAGCATGCAGTGTTTACTGCTTCAGTCCAAAGAGTACAAGATGTATCATGTTCATTTAACATGTGTTTTTCCATCTCTTATAGAGTTCGGTTCTTTCTCTCAACAATTCCATTTTGGGGAGATTCTTGAGGAAAGGAAAACTCACATTTAAAGCCATGGGTTTTACTGAATTCTTCAAATTCGGCACTTTCGAATTTTCCACTGTGATCGCTCCGGATTTTTATAATGGAGAGATCTTTTTCATTTTGCACTCTTGTACAGAATGACAAGAATTCACAGATGGCTTCATCCTTATTTCTTAATAAAAATACCCAAGTATACCTTGTGTAATCGTCTATAATTATAAATGTATATCTCTTCCCTTCTACACTTTGAGTTTGGGTTGGTCCGAAAAGATCTAAGTGCAGAAGTTCAAGCGGTCGAGATGTAGTTACCTCCAAGATAGATTTAAGGGGTTTATGTTGCTTTCTCTTTTGACAAGAGTTGCAGGAGCTATCTTGATTGTAGGTAATCTTAGGTAATCCTCTAAATAGATCTCCTTTTGATAGTTTGGTCAGTTTGGAGTAACTAGTATGGCCCAATCTTTTGTGCCATACGATTTTCTCATCATTAATTGCTGACATGCAGTGTTTGTGAGAAGAGATAGTTTGGTCAAAAGTAATAGAATACGCATTGTGTTCTCTAATTCCTTCTGCAATAACTTTATTTTCGGAATTTGTGATTCTGCACAACTGTTTTTCGAATTTAACTATATAACCTATATCACATAGCTGGCTTATGCTAATTAGGTTGTGTTTTAAACCTTCTACTATATATACATTTTTAAGAAAATGATTATTTACACTACCTACTGTACCCATTTCTATTATGGTACAAGTTTTGTCATCTGTGAAAATGACAGTTTTCCCTTTGGGAACTGACACTATATCTCTTAGCAGGCTTATGTTTCCAGTCATTTGGACATTTGATTGACTTGTAGATAAGAGCATGGTTTTTGGTATCCAAAACTTTTTAGGTCCTATATGATTAGCAGAAATATTTTTAAAATGTTGCAGCTCTTTCTTAGTCATCTATTTTTCTTTTATGCTTATTTTATTATCGGGAGAGATCCTTTTAAGTTTAGTCTGAGTATCTTTGTGTGTGGATTCTCGCACGAAGTATTTATTATATGGTGTAGATGTACTTGGAGAAGGAGACTCATGATCGAATCCTAAACCGAACTTGCCTAGTCCAGTGTTGGATTTTTCGATCATGTTATCAAGCATCTTCGAACTATATGTAAATTTTGAAATATCTCGTTTATATTCACATATTTTTCATTCTAAAACTTTTATATGAGATGCTTGCATTGTGAGTACGTTAATGTCTTCTCACAGATCTTCTTTTTCAAATATAAGACATTTCTCTTTGTTTTTATATTCTAGAATCATTTCATCTTGTTTGGTTGATTTCTCCGTCAATGATTCTAGCCTTGTTTCTAGATTTAGATTTATTTCTTTTATTCTTTCTAAGTCTTCTAGATGTGTGGAGGGGAATTCTTCCACTTGTTCTTCTAAGTCTATAAGGTTTTGCTCCTTAAGTGTTTTAACTGTATTTTCCTTAATTTCTGATTTTTTAATTTTGTGTATGGTAACAGGTTCTTCTTTGGTTTTAGTATGATCTAACATAATTAAATTTTGTTCTATTAGTTGTTCTGCCTTTTTTCTTCAGCCTTTAGTTTATTGGTTAGAGCAATTTTTTGAAGCCTAAGTTTTTCTAGTTCATGATTAGTGCTTTGCATGCATTTTTCTTCTAATAGCTTAGCTAATTTCTTTTTAGATTCAAACCTATCAAGATAAGATATTTCTAATTTTTGATAATCATAAAAACTTACTTGGGTGTCTGACTTGTTGGCCATCAGACATTCCTCAACTTCAGAATTTTCATCAGTGTCAGACCAACTAACTTGATGAGCAGTATCCCTGGATTTTGGACAGTTAGGTCTTGTGTGTCCAGGTTTGTTGCATCTGTAGCAGATTACCTCTTTTTGTTTTTCTGTTTCTTTTTGTTTGGATTGGTTTCGCCTGTGTGACTTGTAGTGTGGACTGCTTGCTTTAGATTCTTTTCTTGATAAGCTTATATAGTTTAGCAGTAATCAAGGCAAGCTCATCTTCATCAGACTGATTATTATTTTCTGAAGCAACCTGGAGGGACATAATTTTCTTTTCTTCTGTTTCCTTTTCCTTAGGTGTGAACTTCATCTGTTCGTATGCCATGAGATTTCCAACTAGATCCACTACGCCAAGCTTGTTCAAATCGTGAGCTTCTTGGATGACATCTCTTTTTGAATCATACTTGTCATAAAGGCTTCTTAGGATTTTTCCCACTTGATTCTTTTCGCTGATGGGCTCCCCTAGACTAGCTAGATCATTAACAATGTTGATGAATCTTTTGTTCATTTCAGCAATATTTTCTCCTTCCTTTATAGTGAAGTTCTCATATTCCCTATGAGCATGTAGGAGCTTGTTTTCTTTCACATGAGATGTGCCTTCATGAATTGCTTCCAACTGCTTCCAGATGTCGTGAGCTGTGTCGAACCTTCAGATGGAGTTGTATTCAAATTCATCTAAAGCTCCATAAAGTGCATTCATTACTCTAGCGTTGAATCTGCATCTTTGTTTGTCCAGAATGGTCCATTCGATTTCCTTTGTGGTTGGAGGCTCATACTCTTCATTGGTGACCCTCCATATCTCACTGTGCAGCGACATCAGATGTATCCTCATTTTCTTCTTCCAAAATTCATACATGGTTCCATCGAAGATAGGAGGTTTGTTTGATGCGAAACCCTGATATCCTTTTTCTTCTTGTGCCATGTTAGAAACAGACGTGAAGTTGTTAATAACCTACTTGGCTCTGATTCCACTTGTTGGATCTGGATCAGAGGCTTGGGGAGAGGGGGGTAATAGCCTCTTCTCGTGATTTCTCAGACAGTGTGCGGAATACCAGCTGAGAATGCAAGTAAAAAACAAGGATATATATATATATAAAGTGTCTATTTTTTATAAGTTTACTGCAGTATATGAATACTGAGTCCAATTATTAGATTATGACTTTATATAACTATAGTATATGAATACTAAATTATATAGACATACATGCAAAATTAAATGAACTGATATATATTCTAACTTGAGAATAAGCTTTCTAAACTAACTGTAGTATATGAATACTAAGTTCTCTTATAAGCAGATAAATAATATAAGTTAAAATATATAAGTGACCAGATGACTGGATATATTTGTACTTAAAATAACCTCAGTCGATGACCAGATAACTGGATGAGGGTTCTGCACGAAAATAGTCAACCTCAATCTATAAATAGGTAACTGGATGAGGGATCTCTTTTTAGTTATTTTTTTTATCTTGTTAAGACTTTAGACACATAAAAATGAAAAGCAAAAGAGACACAGAGATTTTTATACTGGTTCACCCAAACAAGGGCTAATCCAGTTCCGATGAAACACGAAGATCACTAGCTTGAAGGTAATGGCGAAACCTCTGCCAAGCTTTAAGGCTAAATGTTTGTGAACCACCTAAGAGTATTCATGAACCCTTAAAAACCTCTGCCAAGATTTAAGGCTAAACGCTTGTGAACCCTCTAAGAGTATTCAGGAACTCTTAAAAACCTCTGCCAAGCTTTAAGGTTAAACGCTTGTGAACCCTCTAAGAGTATTAAGGAACTCTTAAAAACCCTTGAACCTTTAAGGCAGATTCAACCTAAGAGTTTTCCTGAAAACTCTATAGAACCACACCGAGTTTTATGGTTGAACTCGTAGAACCTTTCAAGTGTTGGTATTGAGACAAACCTCTCACAATACTTGGACCACTTACAAGATGTATAGTTTTTCTTCTGACACACTCTCAACGCACAAGAGGGGAAGAAGAAGTTGAAGAACTAAGCACACAACCTTGAGAGAAACTCTCACACAAAGCTTGAACGAGAGCTAGAGTTTGAGCAAGAGCAAGAGAGAAAGAGTATAGCTTTGATCCAAGGAGAGATTTAGCAAAGATGGCAAGTGATGGCTTTGGCTCTTGGGTGTGCACGTCCTTATATAGTAGACGTGGAGTGGCATGGAGGTAATTTCTTCATCTTCAAAACTCCTAGGAAGAAGAGCTTGAATATAGACGTTGGAGAGACATGGAGCTTCACTTGAATTTGATCTTGGAAAATTGTGTAGCATTTAATTCAAGATCATGATTGTGTTTTATTTTGAGAGATTGAACCTCCACACATTTTGCCTTGCTCCAATTTGAAATCTTTTTCTAAGATTTTTTGTAACATTGATTTCAAGATCTTGTAGTTAATATGTTAGATATGATTTTGGAATTTATCATGATTGCACTTCTACACGTACCTTGGGTCCATTTGAAGCTTGAATAAATAGTTGTAGCTTTCACATCTTGTTGATTAACCTTTAAGACATTGATTAACTTGAAACAAGAGTTAATGCAAGCAAATAGGTGTGCATAATTAAATATAAGGTTCAATAATTAACTTGATTAATAGTAGAGATTTGTTTGATGGAAATAATTAATACTGATCTCACTTTAGTTTAATCATATATCAAGTCAATTTTATCTATATGAGTTTAATAGGTTTATTCATATATTTCTATATCTTGTTAATTAGGGTTTATTATATTTCAAATTAGTTAACAACTAAATATATCATTAAGAATTTTATTTCTACAGAACCGAGTTGACAAGGTTACATGTGTGCGACTCTTGGTAGGTCTTGGTTCTGACCTGTGATGTGAACTATACTTGGTTTTCCCCACAGATGGGAATTGATGTGACTCAGAATCACCCGTCACATCCCAGGTGGTAGTCCTTCTACCAAATACAAATTTATCTGTTTCGCAACAACAAATGAATGGAGTGAGAATGATTTCGATTTAATTGTTGTAAAGTTGGTGTTTGTGACGACGTTAGAATAATTGTCTATTGTTCTAAAATTTTAGATATACGGTAACTAAATACTCTCAACTTGACATTGTTAATCGACTTCACATAAACCCAGACACACACATTGTTTTTATCGATAAGACGGTGTACTTCGTTACGAAATCTCCATCTTTCGCAATCCGTCATTTCATCTTCGGCATCACGATTGACGACAATGGTGTTGATCTGAAAACTATCCAAAAGATATCACTTCCATCTGACCTAGATATCAAATATCATAGAATTTTCATGGATATCGCACATTGGAGAAAAGGTGAGAAAAACCCATTATTCTGCATAGTCTTTTTAGAAAGCGGCGTGTTCAGGATTTGGATCAGGGATGATCTGAAAAATACGGAGTTTGGAGCAAACAATTAATC
Organism: Zostera marina; assembly: GCA_001185155.1. NCBI lineage: Eukaryota > Viridiplantae > Streptophyta > Magnoliopsida > Alismatales > Zosteraceae > Zostera > Zostera marina. The sequence goes on along the minus strand of LFYR01000930.1, from coordinate 11,242 downwards.
GACATATCAATCGAAAACATGGGATTTTCATCAATGGTTTCTCGACGTTACGCTCATGAGTTCATGATCGTAAACGACGATACGTTGGTTTTCTATCAAAATAAAAGAAATTGGAAGCATCTACGTATGTATGTATGTATGTATGTATGTATGTATGTATGTATGTATGTATGTATGTATGTATGTATCTGTACATGTACAATTGGAAAACTAGAGAGGAATTTTTTTCAAAAAAGTTGAAAAAAATTATGTGGTTTACTTATGTTTACCAACACCTTATTTACTTGTAATTAGTAATTATTTTTTAATTACCATTACCTCGTTGTAATTTTATTATATTTTATCATGTATTAAATCAATAAAATAAGAAAATTATAATAATCAAATTTAATTTAATTAACTATTTAGACATACATATGTTGACCTGTTTTTACCCGTGTGTTTTGTAGTGTGTAAGGACTGTGGTTCTTATAAAGCTCAACCATAATTGGTGACAAATAGAAAAATAATTGAATATGTGATATGCAGTAAAGTGTATAATATAGTTTCAGTAATGTGCAGCGGAAGATTTCAATGGGCAGAAATTATTTAAGCAGTAGATTTCAGTAATGAATTATAACAGAAATCTGTATGTAAGCAGTAGATGGCCACAAGTCTAAATTTATTTTGATCTTATATTGCATGCTCCCCCTTAATGATTGACTCTATAAGAGCATATATGGTATATATGAATTAACACAAGGAGATTATGAATTGATATTTTATCATGAATGAGCCTATATATATATATATACACACAATGGTTCGTAGACGGACGTCCGTCTCAAACGGTCACTTTAGCGACGATGGCCGGATTTCAATCCGTCGGTCTAGACAACGTCTACCGGCCGTTCCCATTCTTTTTTGTCTTACTCACTACCGCGGCTCGTATCCATTTGCAGTCCAATGGTGTACAGTGCCCGCGGTATGGTGGTGGTCAGACTACGGACGACGTCACATTCCGGACGGACAACATGGCGCACATCCCACGCCGATTCCGAACGGCGTCCGTGCAATAGGAATCATGAACGGCCATCAAATCGGACATATTACCACCCGACGCCTAACGTCTACGAACCATTTCCCCAAATGTTTAGGCAGAGAAGACCATATTGATGGAGGCCGGCCAGCAAGGCCGACATTTGCTGCGGACCGACAGGTGACCGGCTTCCAATTTACATCGGCGCCATTTGCAATCGCCTTATTTAAAGGGGGGGGTCTCCATTCTTAGTACCAACAATCCTCCCCACTGTCAATTTAGTATCCAACACTCCACTCTTAAAGGTATTTCCAGATTTACATTGGGCGATTTTTGTTTTTTTTTTCATCGATTCTTCTTTTCTTTTTCGTAGTTATCTTTCTGTTGGGTTTCGTTCTATCTGGTTGGGTTTGTTTCAAAAATGATTTCACGGATTTCCATACCGATAGTTGTAAAATAGAGGAATATAGCTAAACATCCAACAATTTTTGGACGACGATTTCATAACACAAAATAACTTGCATGAACCCATTTGATTTTTTGTCTGTCTTTGTCAATGTCTGTCTTTGTCAATGCCTGTTAATGCAGCTTCTCGACATCTTTTATGGTAGATTGAATTTCTGGATTTTTGGAGCTAAGTTGTGATTGTTTAACAAATAGCACCTACATTCTGGATTTTCATTTTTGGAAGGATAAAATATTTCACTAGATTGAATCATGCTATGTTAGTGATAGCGTTGTTAGCCAAATAATTAATTTGTTATTTGATAATGAAGTTCTTCGGTTGTTTATTTTTTCAAACCAACCTACTTTCTTTGTTTTCAACATAGTCTGTCCTCGTAGTTTCATTCCTATGGACTAGGATATGTCATGTTGCCAATTAACTTGCTTCATTTCGTCCATAAAATTAATGATACTTCATCTAATTTTCTAGCCATTACGAATTTCATTCTTTTACTGTTTTACAATTGATAGTTGCTTGTGTGAATTGAAGTTTGTAAAATCTTTTGTTTTAATGATTGTCTTCTTGTCACAAATTTTTCATCTGATTTTTTATTGCTTTTTACCACCTCATTTCAAGGTTTCATAATTACTGATTGCAGCCTAATATATAAAATTCAATTAGTTCATACTTAGGCAATGAGTTCTAGGAAGAGAGGTGCTCCGGAAAACAACCGTGTAAGGAGGAGGAGGGGTAACCTCAACGTGGTCATAGTCATCAGCGACGATGAGACAGAGAACGGGGTTGTCGCTGATTCATCGGAGCAACGGTAAATAGATCAATATCAGTAAATATGTCATGCTTTGGAATCAAATAAGAACTGAACATAACTAAGATATACAATGTCATTCAGAAGCTATGAAAAATAAATTACAGCCCGAAATTTAAATTTGGTACTATGGAAAATAAACAAGCGTGGAATAGAAAGGGATGGACACACCTAACATGTGAAATAATAAACTAAAAAAACACAACCGATGATCAGAAAGAGTTTTCCAACAAAAAAAAACTAATACAAAAAACTAATCATGTTGGAAAAGGGGGTTAAACATAGTTAGTCTAATTTCGATACGAGAATTTAGATTTCATACTAGATTTCTGAAGATGAGGCCATTGAAAATAGATGGATATTATTATGGCAACTATCAAATCTACAGCTCCTATAGGATATGATAATTGGAAACTAGTGGAATGAACAAAAATTCATAACATTCATGGTCGAAGAATTATTTACAGCGATAGATAAGGTTTGGAATCAGAAGAAAAAAATGAGATATTTCAGAAAGATATGGCGAATAGGAATGTACGAAAACAATAGTATAATCCGAAAAGGAAAATCAATTTACTTGTTGATTTTCCATTAATATTGGATATTCATTTGTTCGAAATTTTTTGAGATGTCCAGCATGAACTTGGTATATAGGATTTCAGAAATCCTACAAACCATTTAGTATTATCAATCAAATTGGGTCGGATAATCTATTTCTCCACTTACGTATTATACAATGTAGCTGGAGAATAATATATTATTGAAACATAGCAAGTAAGCTTTATGAAATGTGGAAAAATCTATAGAATAAAATAAAATGGTCTAGAAGGTAAATATAATAATCCTATTACAATACATTGTAGTAAGTAATCTATACCAGCATACAAAAACCAACAAATGAATAATTGCTAGATTTTCGCGAATTCATCAAATACAATATAAACCATCAGAAATATCATTACTGCTTAGTAAAAAAGACAGGTTGATAGTCCTTCGATAATACTCACTGCTCAATAGAAACAGATAACAAACTACAGAGAAAAATTCCTCCGAGTTCATGGTAATTTCATCTCAAATTGTGGCAGATACCAAATTGTCTATTGGCTGGTCATCAATCACTCATGCCCAGGGCAGATTTTATCGAAAGCTGGGGGAAATATAAGATTTCGAAACGAAGGTTTCACCCTAATCGACATATTAATATAAAAATTCCATACACAGATACGAACTCAACTAATGGTTGTAGATTATAACTTAGAAAAGAAAAGTAAATTCAATGTAAAAAGGGATGTACAAACACATCGTTTGAATAAAAATAGAATTATCATTAAAATTAAACAATGAACAATAATCAGGCAAAAACCGGAATAATATAAGTAAATAACTTGGGTTCGACATTAACAAATTAATTTCAATATTAGATACGATAAAATTTTTGGAAAATGACGCCACTTTATATAGATCAACATTAGGATCATGAACATTATTTCCAAAAACACATCAATGAATATGTAATGCTTTGAAATCAAATATCAACAGAAAATAATTAAGACATACATGGTCATGTGGAATTTTTGAAAAAAAAATTATAGACCCAATTTTTACTTAAGTACTATGAACAAAAAACCAGAGGTGAATAAATATGGATCCACAGACCTAAGGTGTAAAATAATAAATTACAGAAATACTAATATTTTTAGTGTAAATATTATATTGAAAATAAAATTATAATCAAGGTAAAAATGGGTAATACACATGTATCGTTAGAATAGCAGTGATTTTATACTTAAAAAAAGATTTCGAACAAAAAAAAAACAAACAAATAACATGGTGGAAATGTGGGTACCGAATAACTAGTATTGGATTTTGATTTGGTACTGGATTTCTAAAGAGGAGGCCATTGAACTATATAACTAAGATCAACTATATAATCTAGCATTACTAGACGATAAAATAATTCCAATCGTGTAGAATCAAATAAAATCCATACCATTCATGTTCCAAGAATTGATTAAATGAATAGATAAGGATTGGGGTCAGAAAAAAGAAGGAAAACAGTCCAGAAAGACATGTAGAAGAGAAATCTAAGGTAACAAGATTTGTATCCGAAAATGAAAATCTATTACCTTTTTGATTTTCCTTTAACATTGTATATTCATTTGTTCATAAACGTATTGGGATTTTGATTGATGCTATTTTCGATGCTTCTTACTATTTCGATTGTTCAAAATCGTGAACTTGGTATTAGGGATTTAGAAATACCGCAAATCATTTGTTATTTGATGAATGGCATATAGTATCACATGCGATTTTTTTCAGTAATGTGATTTAGTTAGTCGCGGGAACATATGGATTTAATGACACATTTTGAATAAGGTAGGTCAAATGTAAACAACATACCCAATAGTTCTGACAAAACTCAGAGTGATTTGTAGACGCGCAGTACGAGCGGAACTAGTAATCGCCGTCGGCGGGAAGATATTTTTGCCCAATGCGTTGATGAAGAAGGCGTAAGAAGTGAATGAAGTAGATGCGAATGTTATTTGGGGAAATATTAAGGGGAACACGGATGGCAATGTCAGTATCGATTATCAACATGGTTTTTTTTTATTGCGATTACGAAACTAGACTGGACGGCCGAGGTCAGAAAGGTACGATGGAATAGTGGAGGGTATGGGCTACCGGACGGAATTTTCAGAGAAGCGGTATGGCACCGTCAGGTCGGCTGTACGTATGTAGTCAAACGCAATGAACGGTGTACAAATTTTCGCGCAATCGACGGTGAGATGCACCGTCCGCAAAATGTACCGTCTGGTATTTGTGCCGTTCCAAAAACGCGCCGTATATATATATCACAAAGAAAGTATGCATTAGGCATTCTAGAAGAGAGTGGTTTGATAGATGCAAAACCATCAAAAATACCCATGGAAAGGCACGTAAACCTAAAAAATGAAAATGTCAAGGCTTTAACAGACCCAACCTTTTATAGGTCACTAGTGGGTAAACTGATATATTTAAATATTACTAGACCTGACTTAAGCTTCCCTGTCCATTGGTTGAGCCAATTCATGGGAAACCCAAATGAAATTCATCTTCAAGTTCTATTTAAGGTGATGAGATACTTGAAAAATGCCCCTGGACAGGGCATCTTATACAAAAGCCAAAACCAAATGACCCTTCATGGGTATTGTGACTCAGACTGGGCTTCATGCTCAATTAGTAGAAAGTCACTATCAGGCTATTGTATGTTCTTAGGAACATCATTAATTTTTTGAAAATCCAAGAAGCAAGATACTGTTTCACTCTCATCCTGTGAAGCAGAATATAGAGCCATTAGTAAAGCTCAATGTGAAGTATTATGGTTACATCAACTTTTTAAAGATTTAAAGTCGAGTATAACAACTCCAACCTCATTATACTGTGATAACAAATCAGCAATATATCTTGCTAATAACTCAATGTTTCATGAGAGAAACAAGCATATAGAAATCACATGGCACTCCATAAGAGAAATGATAGATAAAGGGATAATCATTTTAAAACAAGTTGGCACAAAATACTAACTTGTAGATATTTTTACTAAATCCCTAGGAGAGCATGAAATTTCAACATTCTCTGTCAAGCTAGGAATCCATAACATGTATTCCAAGGCTTGAGGGAGGAGTATAAGATTATATTGAAATTTAGGATAAAAATAGTAATTTACCATAGAATATAATTTTACAACCTAAGTGAAATAAACGGAACCTAAAGGTTATGACAAAACGGAATAAACCGTTTTGTTTTAACCAACAAGGGTTTATTCACAAATGTTTCAGTAAAACGTTATTTGGTCCAAAATGTAATAAAAATAAATAAAAGGTTATCGAAATATATTATATAAGTACGATTATTTTTATAAGAGGACCAGTTCATAAATATTCATTTATTAAATAAGTTTTGGTACATAAAAGTTATAGAATTAACATGAGGGGTATTTAGGAAATTACCCAAAATACAAACCAGGTCAAATAAGGACCTGTTTGTTATTTTTAATCTTGTGTGTACTCTTGCAGGAATTCTCTTAATAGAAATAACCGTCAATTCTCTTGTGTGTACTATGTGACGCAAACTACTACAACAAAAACTATTGAAACAACATGATCGAACAACGAGTCTCATAAATTGAAAAGATGGTAAGATATGCTAATATTGAAAAAAAATTGAAGAAAGATACGGTAATAGATTGACGAGTCATAAATGAAAGAGAGAAAAAAACTAGTATGACATCTAGTATTATCTTTAGTAACAAATAAGTCATGCATTTCCAATACATCGGTCTTAAGAAATAGCATTATCATGTAATATTCATTTAATAATAATAGCGTTAAAATAGCGCGCAAGCGGAAAGCGAGCAACTTAGAGGGAGGAAGACGGGGAAAGCGAGCAAGCGGAGAGTCTTCCGGACGGCCGATCCAGAACGGTAGCGCGAGTTTCTGCGAAACCTCTGCTCGTGAGAGTGAGCACGCCTCCGTTGTGAGAGCAAGCACGCCACCGCTGTGAGCGCTTTGAACCTCCGCCATCCGCGAGAGGGAAGTCTCCAGATCGTTAGTCTTCCGGTCATCCGCGAGCTCCCCTTCCTTTCACTGATTTCCGGCCAACGAGAACTCCTCCTGCCGCCAAGACAGATTAGGGTTGATTCCACAAGGGATCCCCAATTTGGGATCGGCGAGTGGTGAGAGGTATCGGCGAGTGAGAACACGAGAACTCCTCCAGCCGCCAAGACAGATTAGGGTTGATTCCGCAAGGGATCCCCAAATTTGGGATCAGCGAGTGGTGAGGGGTATCGGCGATAGCTGTGTGCTTTCCGGCCCCCCTTGAATACTCACTGTGATCGGCGAGTGAGAGTGAACCTGCTCACTGCGGAATCGGCGAGAGGGAGCGACTCTAGTCACTTTGAATCGGCGGGAGTGAACTTGGTATCATTCACTGTGGTATCTGTGGAATCGGCGGGACCACACTTTTGGGTTTAATAAAGAGAAGAAGGTTCCCACCTACGCTAAAACATTGACCAGCGACCTATGTGTGGAATCGGCGACTTGTGAACTTAGTCACTGTGGAATCGCCGAGTGAGAGTGAATTCATTCACTGCGGAATCGGCGATTGGGAGTGAACCTAGTCACTGCTAATCGGCGAGAAGTTGGATTGTTATTGAATGGTTATACTTGGATTGAGATTTAATTGAATATTATCCCTACTAAGAGAGTTTATTTCTACGATCTACAAGGGAACGGATTTTGGTGCTCTTCACTGTCTTCGACCGGAACTATCCGATAAGCATTAGAGAGATGAGCGCTTTGCGATCTTTAGTGCTTATCTCTATCTAACCACTATCATTCGTCAGTTCTGGGGGTGTCCCGCGTATTGCGTGGGGTGCTTGGGTAACGGGGTGATAGCAGGAAGGATAGAGTGGAGTGACCGACCAAGATAAAAGACGTTTGCCCCTAAAAAATAGGTCAACGGAGAAATGAGCATTAGCGATCTTCGTTCGGCTTTCTCTAGCTAATCACCGCCATTCGTCAGTTCTGTGGGTGCTCCTCTAGAAGGAGTGCTTGAGTAGTGGGGTGTCGGTAGAGAAGTTAGGGAGGGAGCGACACATCGGAAGCGTGACCCTACTATCGTTGGAATTTATCACTTCGGGATACGAGGAATGCAAGGGAGCAAGCCTATACATGGGTGCCAATCGCTAAGCATAGACCAATAAAGAATCTAAGTTTCATCCAACCTACACTCATCAACAACCAACCCCATGCGAGGATTGAAGAATCACAACTGGAAGAAGTTACGAAGAAATTTACAATTTTACTGAGGGTGTTAGGAGTAAATTCTTCACTCGCCAAACTGAAGGACTTCGTAACAAAAGAATGGGGATTGATGGAGATCAGAGATTACAAAGTGGTGGTACTGGAAGGGACTGGGTTTAAAGTTACGATTCAGAATGAAAGAGACTATAAGAGAGTCCTTAAGGAGGAATGGCTCTGGATGGAATCGGAGATTATGCTGGTACAAGAATAGAAACCATCATTGGATTCTAGAATTGAGGCCCTATCGACGATCCCGATATGGGTCACCCTACCTGCGCTGAATGAGAAGTTCTGGAATACGGGAATCATCGCAAGAATTGCTAGCACACCTCTAAATGGCAGATTTGCGATCATAGATGATCAGACGATTATCCAGTTAGTGGTGGTAGTGGATGCTGCCTTTAAATTTCCCGACAGTACGAAAATAATAATAAATGGGCAGAACGGTCAAGTGACGGAGGAAGTTGCAGTGAGGTATCCATCCATTTCCCCTTCGTGTAAACGGTGTGAGGGTTACGGTCACCCAACTGAAGCTTGTCTCCGAGCACCCTTGACGGTGGAGGCTAACAATAATCAAGAATCCGGCCATTCTAACCCACCTCCAAGTATCTCAACAGCGGGTGTTAACACTCGTAGAAGGAGAACTGTTTTTAACGAATCCCCTGCAGTCCCCGAACAGGAAGAAAATTCAGAATCAGAAACCCAGAGGATTACGAGGACACAGAAAAGAAGGGCTGCTCGATTAAGAAGAAGGCAGAGGCAGAAGCAGCTGAGGAGGGAGAGAAGGTTGAAATCAACTGATGAGGTCGCAGTGCATATAGAGGAAGTCAATGTCCCGATCATGAATACTCTGGGTGAAGAAAATGAGGGCTCAGATAGTTCAGTGGACTCGGCATTAAGATTAAATCATTTTGTGAGTCAAATTAGAGACATAGATCTGAACGTTAGTCCACAGGGTCTAAGTCCACAACTGGATTGCTCTCCTCCATCAATAGCTGAAAATGTGGATGGGCTCCTTATTCCCGCGATTATGACGATTGAAAATCCAAACCCAAATCCAGGCCTTGTATGGAAGCATCAAATCACTCAATTCTTAATCTCACAGGCAGCGCAAGAGGCTCCTCGAGCCGGCACTGCTGGTCATTAAACTCTCTTAATTCCCACCAGGGCTGTCTAAGAACCGAGATGGCTCTTTTCGTGTGGAATGTGAAGGGGTTCAATGGAAAGAAAAAGAAAAGGGAGATTTTGTCACTAATGGCTAGGAAAAGATTGGAAATTGTCGGAATCCTGGAGACACGAATCAGGAGAAGTAATCAAGGGAAAGCAGCTGAGTTTTTCAATGATACTTGGGCTCATTTATCGAATTCTAATGCATGGGAGCCCGATAAGGGTGATTCGATATGGATTTTTTGGAATCCAAGGATATGGACGGGAAGCCCGTTACTTGTCACTAAGCAATTGATGCATTTCAAGTTTTTCAATAACGTTGGATTAACTCTCTACATCTCGTTTGTCTACGGTCGAAATACGCCCGCGGAAAGAAAACTACTTTGGAAGGACCTAATTAAAATTTACCCGACAGTTCACCATGAAAAATGGATAATTTTAGGGGATTTTAATGAGGTCATCTGTGCCACCGAAAGAAGAGGACAAGGTGAGTATTCCGACGTGGGGCCGGCTGAATTCCGATCGATGATAGAAAGTACTTATACTGCTGAAATGCCTATGAAAGGAGGATTTTTTACTTGGAGCAATGGTGCAGTTGGAAGTAATAGATGTGAGAGCCGGATTGATAGAGTCCTAATAAATGAGAGCTGGAGATCCCTCTGGCCCAATTTAATCTGTAACCTCTACAGTACGGGGTCTAGCGACCATCATGGTTTGGAGGTTATCTTTCACCAAATTTCTAAAGCCAAGAGGCCCTTTCGTTTTGTCAATACTTGGATGGGACAGGAAGGATATCTGGAGCTAGTCAAAAAATGTTGGGAATCTAATCTGCAAGGTACCTCTATGTTTACTTTCAACTCTAAACTGCGCTTAGTAAAATCTTCTACCATGCTTTGGCTGCAGGGGCAGGCTTCATTGAAAAATCAAATCGAATTCATCAGAAAATCAATAGGGGAGAATGTTTTAAAATTAACAGAGGACCCAGATAGCCACGAGTTATAACAAAAGCTGGTTGAAGAGAAGTTAACACTCCGGGATCTGCTTGAAAGGGAGGAACTAGAGCTTAGGCAATGTTCAAGAGTGAATTGGCTGAAGTTGGGTGACTCTAACACAAGATTTTTTAGCCAAAAAACCAAGGACCGGAGCCTGAGGAATTCTATGTTGTGTAACTTAGATGATCAAGGAAATCCATTAGTTACAAGGGATCAATTGGAGAAGGAAGGAGTTGCTTATTTTAAAGAGTTGTTTCGTGAAAGACATTCTTTGAATAGTAGCACTGAAAACCCTCTGAGATGGTTCCCGAAACTAGTGGCAGAGGAGATGAATCTTTGGATGGCGCGGAGGCCAGTGGAGAAGGAGGTGTGGGAAGTGATCTCTAGCCTGTGTCCGGAAAAAGCACCAGGACCCGATGGGCTTACGGCAGGATTTTCAAAAGATACTGGGGTATTATTAAGAGAGATGTGATGACGCTTATAGAGGATTTCTTCGACGGATGTGGTTTTTTAAAGCACATCAATCATACATTCATCACTATCATTCCTAAATTTCCAGAGGCCTCGCATATTCGAGATTTTAGACTCATCTCTGAGGTAAACACAATTTATAAAATCATATCCAAGTTATTAGCAAACAGGATTGGGTTAGTTACTCCAGAGCTACTTTCAGGCAATCAAGCGGCTTTCACAAAAGGCAGAATCATTTCTGATAATGTCCTACTTGCGGAGGAATTATTAAGAGGTTTCAAACAGAAGGCAACGGCTAGACGAGTGTGTATAAGTTTTGATATTACTAAAGCATTCGATTCAATTAGCTGGGAAGCGATTCGCATAACTCTGGTATGGGTTTCTCAGGGGCACTGGTCAGACTAATCACTCAATGTATCTCGACTGCGACCTTTTCCATTCTCATCGAGGGGGAACCTTCAGCGCAATTTGGCAGTGGAA
>LFYR01000929.1:190661-220583 GCA_001185155.1 Zostera marina | reverse complement strand
GAACTAAAGGTCAACCTCATCGATGAATATAGATGAGTTTGAGGGGGGCTATTAGTGATATTATAAGGGTATTTGTGTAATTAGTTAATAAATCTGTAATTAACTAATTAGATCTAGAAACTTCTGATATTCTAAACAGAAAGTTAGTTATTCTGTTTTTAGAACTAATTCCTCCTAAATGTAATTGTATATAAGATACATGAATAGAACTTGAGGAGGGATCGAACATTTGGAAGATCTCCCCCTTTTCCTGATATTACTCTACTTAAATCTTTCATATGACTAAAAGGAAAAATGTCCTCTCTAAAAACTACATCTCTACTTATGTAGAATTTTTCATCTTCTAGACAAAGTATTAAATATCCTTTTATGTTGGGAGGATATCCCTTGAATATCCCTTTGAAAGTTCTTGGAGAGAACTTGTGCTCTCTATTATGTGTTGTTGCATAGCATAGACAACCAAAAGTTCTTAGAAATTTATATTTTGGTTTTTGTTTATGTAGAATTTCAAAGGGAGTTTTATTATCTAGAATCTTTGATGGGATTCTATTTATTATTTATGTGGCAGCCAATATGCATTCTCCCCAATATTTTAGGGGAATATTGGCTTGTATGTGTAGGGACCTACCTATATTTAGTAGGCATCTATGTTTCCTCTCAACTCTTGCATTTTGTTGAGGGTTGTAAGGACATGTGAGTTGATGAAGAATTCCAAAATTCTCAAGCATATCTTGGAATTTATTTGATTTGAACTCTCCACCATTATCACTTCTTATCATCTATATATTTTTAGAAAAGAAGTTCTTAACTTTGATTAAAATTTTCTTATGCAATCATAGGCAATAGATTTATCTTTTATTAAAAATTCCAAGTTGTTCTACTCAAGTCTTCTACAATGGTTAAAAAATAATTGAAACCATCATGAGTGGTAATTGAGAACTTACCCCAAATATCTATATGAATTAGATCAAACAGATTTTTACTGATTGTAATACTTTTTGTATATTTGAGTTTGTTTTGTTTGGATAATGGACAAACATCACAACTTTTATTTGAAAAAGATTCTTTATTACAATCATCTAAAACAGAATTTTTATTTGAAATACAAGGTAAACTTTTTACTCTACACTCTATTTGCTGATTTTTAGCTAGCATAACAAGCTTCTCATTGGAGATGTGTCCAAGTCTGTTATGCCAAGTTCTAGAGTCTAGGGCTGTGTATGCAAAATCAGGGCGATTAGAAGTGTATATATGAGTCCATCTTGGCTCCTACCCTTCCCAATCACTTTCCCTGACCTGCTTTCCTGAAAATGACAACTTTTATCATCAAATAATACTTTTAGATTGCTGTTTAGAGTTAATTTATTATCAAATTCTGGTATGTATAGGACATCTTGTAGGACTATATCTTTGGAAAATTGTTATTTTTCCTTTGGATTTAGTCCTACATACCTCATCACTTGGAATAGTGACAAAGTGATCATCATTTTCAGTTAGTGATTTATCAAAAATCTGAAGATTCCCAGTTATGTGTTGGGAAGCTCCAGTATCTATGATCCAATCTGTTTTTAAATTTATCACATTATATAAGTGATTTATTCTAAAATTTAATTTTTTTGAAAAATGACTCATACCATTGTTCTTCAAGAAGTCCTTGAGTATTAAGATTTCTTCACTAGACATCCCTGGAATGGCAAAGTTTGATGATAAGGCTTGATTTGCAGACTCAATTTTGGGTTTTTTAAACTTGTTCCCTTTCTTGAAATTCTCCTTGTTTTTGTCATTTGGGAATCCTACAATATGGTAACAATCTTTTCTGATGTGCCCATAAAACTTACAATTTTCACAATATTTGGAAGTATCTAATTTCTTCCCATTTTTGCTATACAAACCTTTATCTTCCTCTTTTTCATTTATTCTTTTAGCATATAGGGCAGAAGATTCTACAGATTTGTCATTTTTAATTCTAAATATAGTTTTCTGTTTTTCCTCTTGTATGATGAGGTAAAACCAAGGTTTAAAAACCGGTTAACCGGTAACCGGTTCTGGCTGACCGGTTTTCCGGTTAGGCCGGTTAACCACCGGTTAACCCGGTGGGGGTATTTTCGTAATTTTTTCTTCTTCATAAATTCACTAAGGCTAAAAATATATTTTTATGCCAAAAATTTATACATTGGTCTATGAAAAGAGCTATATTATTTTTAATAAAAGCTCCTCCCACTCTTAAGACTTCATCTTTGTTTTAGACAAAATGAATCTTTATTTATAGACCAACCTTCTTTGTGTTTTTTAAATTCTATCGATGTGGGACTAAAAATGTGTAGTTAAAAATATTATAAAATATTCTTTGTACTTTTTATGAATGTGGGACTAAATAAAGTGTACATGCATATATTAATATAAAGTGTACGTGCATGTATTGATATAAAGTGTACAAAGTAATAATACATGCAGGTACACTTTATTTAGTCCCACATTCATAAAAAGTACAAAGAATATTTTATAATATTTTGAACTACACTTTTTTAGTCCCACATCGATAGAATTTAAAAAGCACAAAGAAGGTTGGTCTCTATAAATAAAGATTCATTTTGTTTAAAACAAATATGAAGTCTTAAGAGTAAGAGGAGCTTTTATTAAAAATAATATAGTTCTTTTCATGGACCAATGTATAAATTTTTGACATAAAAATATATTTTTGGTCTTAAAATAAATTTTTGGTTTTAAAAAATGGGTCGGATATTTGGGTCGGGTACGGGTCAGACCCGACCCGTAGACCCACAAACCCGCTCCAACTAACCGGCTACCGGTTTTGGATTTTTTACCGGTCAGCCGTTAAACCTAGGGTAAAACAGTTTACTCATATTTGGTAATTCATCATATGAGAGGATTTGCCCTCTTATGACCTTAAAATCCTCATTCAGTCATAGCAAGAACTGATAGATCTTATCTTTTTCTAACTTGATATTGTACTTAGGAATGCATGAATTATATTACAAAAGTCTATATCATCTAATTCTACTTTTTGATTCCACAGACTTTTGAACTTATCATAGTACTCAGTGACACTATCAGATCCTTGATTTAAATTATTTAGATCATACCTCACTTGGTTGACCTTAGGTGCATTCCCTTGATTGTACCTTTCTTGAAGATCTTTCCAAGCTATGCTTGCTTCTTCAGTATGCATTAGTGAGGAAGAAATCTGTGGAGATACACTGTTAATTATCCACGAAAGAACTAGCCCATTGACTGTCTCCCAAGCTTCAAACTCTTTTCCTCCTCTATTCTCTGGTTTTTGAATTTTGCCATTCACAAAATTTATTTTCCTCCTAGACAGTAGTGAAAGCTTCATGGCATTGGCCCAGCTTGCATAATTTGACTCTCCAATCAGTTTATCAGCCACCATTAGTGCACCCGAGTGATCTCCAGAGTTTAGGTAATAAATTGACTCCCTATCCTTTATTGCTGAAACAGGAGCAGACTTTCTGGATTTGTGGGAGCGATGCTTATGGTGGTGACTTTTGTGTTTACTTTTGGAGGAAGAACGCGACTTGTATCGAGGAGATTGCATAATTGTTGGCGGAGAAGATGGTGAAGAACTCGACGACCCTGTGTCACCTTCTTGCTGTTTATTCCGGGTGAGAACAAGTTCTTCTTCTCCTTCATTAGCGGAAGCATGGCCGATACTACCGGCAGATACCATGTTAAACGAGAGGTGCGCTTCAGTAGACAGTATGCGCAGAATCCGGCGGATTTGGCTCACCGGACGGGGAGCAATCGTACTAAAGAGGGGAAGAATTAGGGTTATTCGAACTATCTAATTCCCCTTCTGTTAACACTGTAGCAAGTAGATTAGTGCTAACTGTATGATTAACTCTGTAATTGAATTAATTAAACCACACTTACACTTCTGTATTAATAGTCATCTTTACATTAACTAATTAACTAATTAGTAGCTAATACAACATTAACTAAACTAACTATTTAACTGGATCTTTAATTGGGTAGCAGTCCGGATCCGTTAGCCCGATTCCTCTTATTTAATGGGTAGAATTGCAGTTGAGTCCTCGTACTCTCTTGTAATTCTCGAGTGTCTTTAAGTGGTTAAAGTTGCACTCTCGCTCTCGTACTTCTTCATATTTACCGACTACCTTTAAGTGGTGAATTTTGCCTCTTTGACCTTGCAGTTTTTTCTCTTAGTCAAAATATCACAACCTTATGTTCTGTTTAATTGCATACAGATCCAGTTCAGTAAGTGTTTGATTTAATCATCTTCAGATTACTCTTTTAATCCAGTAATCTTCTGATCATTCTTTTAGCTAGTGTAGACTTAGGCCTGACAATTCGTGTTGACACGACACAAATACGACTGATACGACTAATTTTTTCGTTGACATGAATACGACCCGTGTCAAAAAAATTTAACACGAACACGACACGATACGATTAGGGTGTCAAACGAGCCGAGCCGAGCTTTTGCTTATAGAGCCGGCTGTGTCGCCACTTTGGGAAGATAAAGAATTCCTAAATCATGTGTGTTTATTACAAAAATCTCTCTACGGATTCAAACAGTCCCCGAGAATGTGGTACCGTCGGCTGCGAGATTTTTTGCTCAAAATCGGCTTCAAGGAAAGCTATTCAGATCCTTCCCTCTTTATTAACATACAAGGGGAGAACACAATAATACTGTTTGCATATATTGACGATATCGTACTAACTGGATCATCATCGACAATAGTAAGATTAGTCATAAAGAAGCTAGAGAATGAATTTCCGATCACAAATCAAGGAAATTTGAATTTTTTTTGGGCATTCAAGTGAGAAGAGATGAGCAAAATATTCATTTATCTCAACAATAATACTTAGTTAATTTGTTGACAAGCTCTGGAATGACAAATCTTAAACCATCTTCAGTCCCGATGCTAGCAAATCAAGATCTCACTACTGAAGAAGAACCGATCACGGAAGGGAAAGAATTTCATCATGTGTTAGACTCATTACAATACCTAACACTAACATGACCGGATATCCAATTTGCAGTTAATAAATTGGCACAATTCATGAGTGCTCCTGCTCCAATACATATGACGGCTTTAAAGAAGGTATTAAGGTACCTATCGGGCACCCAATCGCATGGAATCAAGATCCGGAAGGTGACTAATTTTACAATAACTAGCTATTGTAACGCCGATTGGTGGAAGATACATCGGACAGAAAAAGTCAGACATGGAGCTTATATATTTCGGAAATTCGTTGGTAGCTTGATCATCCAAAAAATAAGTTACCTTAGCACCGAGGCGGAATATCGAGCAATAGAATCTACGGTCGAGGAGGTAGAAGGAGTAAAAGCTCTATTAAAAGAATTGGGAATAACAATCCCAAGGCCAACACAAATATTCAGTGACAATCAAGGAGCAACATTTATAGCAAATAATTCTATATGTCATAACAAGCTAAAATACGTGGTCATGGATCTTCACTTTGTCAGAGAAAAAACAGAAGAAGGAAGCTTAGAAGTAAGGCATATTCCGGGAACTGAACAGAAGGCCGACATCCTTACCAAAGCACTACGGCCAAAGCCATTTTTACTGCTACAAAGCGAATTGGTTGAACCACATTCAATCAGTTCCAAGGGGAGTGTTAAGGCGAATATTAGTTAAGGCTAATATTAGTTGGTAGTTGTTATCAATGAGTAGTTAAAGAAGTAGTTGTAATATTAGTTAGTATTTGTAGTATATACACAAAGGGATATCAAATGAAAGAGATACAATACTCACCTTTTCATTGCTTGAAGATCTATTAGTCCCTCCTCTCTCTTGATAGTGTAAGAATAAAATACATAGTTAGCTTTTTTATACAGTTGTTATTCTTCAGTTTTGGGGGGAGAGCTACAACAATTCACGTGTTTGTTATCAATTTGTTACTCTTAATTTTCTCGTTAAATTTTATTACATCAATTAAGGTAGGGATTTGTTTTTTTCGTAAATTTTCGGTAAATCTAGAAGTTACTGGGAGTTTAGGACTTTGGGAAGAATTTAATCTACACAATATCTGATTTTTAATTTAACAAATGAGGCTATAATGATATAATCTAATAAATTTTCAGGTAATTTGGAGACACTATTACTTATTACTCTCTTTTTTGCTAGAAATCCGAGAGATATATCATATATCATCGGTTATTTAATTATAGTTTGGTAAAAATTAAATGAAATTTTCAAGGATCCTCAACAATCTATGATCATTTAAACTAATCTCCTATATGCACTACAAGAAAACAGGGAAATAGCCACGGCCAAGTTCACTGGCTAAATGTTAAAATCAGTGGTTGTAGGTTTGGTGGCTAATGATTTTTGGCCACGGAAATGGTCTTCCGTGGCTAAATATTAGCCACGGCCATTTAATTTAGCCACTGCTATATTCCATGGCTAATGTTGGTAATCGGGTAAATTTTTTTAAAAAATTAGCCACGGCATAAATCAGTGGCTAATTTTTTTTGTCGTGGCTAATTTTTTTAAGGGATGAAGGGCCACGGCCAAAATCCATGGCTAATCTTTTATTGGCCGTGGCTAAATCCTTGAAACAGAGAGAAAAGTGAAGGGCCACGGTCAAAATCCGTGGCTAATTTTTTATTGGCCGTGGCTAAAACCTTGAAAGAGAGAGAAAAGTGAAGGGCCACGACCAAAATCCGTGGCTAATCTTTTATTGGTCGTGGCTAAATCCTTGAAACAGAGTGGAAAGTGAAAGGTCACGGCCAAAATCTGTGGCTAAATGCCAAAAGGCTGTGGCTAATTTCTGAAAAAATTATAGGAAATATTTAAATTGTAGAAGACGCCTATTGTAAGGTCTTACACATTCATATAACCTGAAAAATTCATTCAAACATATATTTATATACACATTCCATTCATACAACCTGGAAATTCCATTCAAACATACACAAATATCCATAAAAATATCCAAAACATTCAACCAATCAATTCCAAAACATACCATTCAATTCCATACCATTCCAAAAGATAAAAGAAGAGGAACCTAAACCATACAATCAATTCCATACCAAAAGATAAAATGAATTCCAAAACATACCATCAATTCCATACCATTCCAATTTTCATACAATTCATGTCATTTAAAACAAAACTAAACCAAAAGATAAAAAAAGAGGAAACTATTTCTTGGTGTCGGTCACGCTCTTAGTCGCACTTTTAGTCACACTTTTGCCTACATTTTCGACATTCGAATCTCTTGTAATAGGCGTGATTATGTTGTCGTGTCCTTGGCTCGACTGACCCTAATGTAAAAAAAAATTGAAATTACAAAGAAAATTTGAATATTGATATATATATAAATGCTAATTACCTCAATCGTCTGTCGACGTAAGTCTTCCCTTAGTTTCTTAAGTATATTCGGCATTTGTTTTCTAATGACTTATTGGACTTCTCGATCAAACTCTTTTTTATTTTTTTGTCGTTGAATTTCTATAAAATCTGACGTTGTGTTCTGTGAAGTCGCCATATTAGTAGGATTTGGTAATGGCATTGGATCACTTGCTCTGGTTCTAAGCACACGACCTTTCTTTTTTCCCTCAGTAGCTATCACCCATAATTCTAAATTATCAGGGAGTGTGTGTGATCCATTTGATGAGTTGATCTCAACACTAGCGGCTTCCATAGCATTTCTTTGAAGCTCATTATAGTCAGCCTATAATAATGAAAATCAATAATAAATAAATAATATGACTTAAATATCTTAAAACGAAGCGTTTCTAATGAAGTTTCTTACAATGAAGCATCCTCCCTTTGGATGAGCCCAATCGTTTATCTTAGCCAAACTATGTGTTTTCTTATAAACCTCACAGTGACCGACTTCATGACCAGCTTCTTTATTCTGATTGTCATACACAAAAAAATTAGAATGATAAACGTAAAATATATGAAAGAAATATTTTTTACCATTCTTTCATTAGTGGCCGCAACTGAACAAGATTCACCAGTGTATGGCATGTAATCTGAATTTGTTGTCCTATTTTCTGCTGCTTTTTCAGATCTTTTTTGCCAATTTTCTTTTAACCAAATTTCTACCATTTCACTCCATACTTCCGCAGAAAGGTATATCAGTTGAAATCGAGCGCAAGATCTGGTGAGTTTGTCAACTTTGACTAATTTCTTTGCCTTTTGTCTCGCTTTATACAACCAACATGTATAATTCAGTTGTACATAATTATCAAAACATTCACGAGCTAATTGAATCTTCAAATGAGAAATAGCACTACATAAAGACAAAATAATTACATATGGAAAAAAATGACATGGAAAAAATGACAAATAAATAAGTCATACCAAAAACTTGACGAAAAGATTTTCCTTTTTCTCTTCTTTCCAAGAAGTCCATTTAGTTAAAGGTGACGTTATGTTACCTTTTAATAATATTCTTATTTGACTTTGTACATTGTTTGTAAAAGTCCTATAAAAATAATCAAATTAAATAATATAATATAATAAAATTAATTAATTAATTATAATGAAAACACTCACCCGCTCTTAACAATAGTGGCGGAAGTTGGTGAATCTGGTTGCCTCAGTCCCTTTATCTACTTTCTTCGATGTTCTTCATCGAAGCGGTCCTCTACGATTTTTTGCTCTATTCTTGGTTGTGATCGTTCGTTGTTTGTTCGTTTACGACTACGTCCGCGTGCCATTTTATAAAGGAATAAATAAAATGAAATTATTCTGCTTCAAAAAAAAAATGAAATTATAAAATATATAACTCACTCAGGAGAATCATATAGAACATTCATCTTTAGAATTGAAATTTTTTGTTTCATCTTCACCATAACTCTCACTCTCTTCATGTAAAGTGGGTTCAAGTTCGATTGAAACAACATCAAACAAGCTATCCATATTTAGAGATACATTATCAATGTTATTATCATCAACAAAATTTAAAAGGAACTCATTAAAGTCATCTTGATATGTATCTCCCTCTTCCTCTGGAATGTCAAAACGATCTCTAGTTTTTGTTCGAATGACAGTTTGTCAATCTTTATTCTTTTGGGAGACATTTGGTGCGTAGAAAACTTGCTCTGTTTGTTGAGATAGAACAAAGGGTTCATATATGCTCTAAGTTTAGTATGTATGTTAATCGAGAGATTTTTCGAACGGTCAATTTTCATTCCTTTGTGGATGTCGTACCAATCACATTTGAGCATAACTACTCGAGTCATATCTCCAAGGAAATCCAATTCGATAATGTCAAGAAGAACTCCATAGTAGTTATTTTCCTGTAGACCTTCGTATGCACTTCCCTTTATCATCACTCCAGAGTTTTGAGTTTTTTTTTAAAATATCCTCACTCTTTCTGTGAAATCTAAATCCATTGGTAATGTAACTCTTGTAGCATGTCACTTCTCGATTTGGCCCTTTTGAGAGAATACGCAAACGCTCATCTTCTTCTATCGGTTTCAAGCGGTTTTTGAACCAACCATAGAATAAAGAATCTGTTTTTTGATGAAGTTCCTCATCGCTAAGGTTCACATATTGTTCCTCAAACTCCCTTAAACATGCTACGACTTCATCACAATTAAGTAGTAGATATGTAATTGAAGGAAGGTACTCTTTGTCATCTAAGTATCGTTTTTTACCACCACCAAGAGCACAACCAGGTTGTGAAAATATGGATAAATGACCAACCGGTTCAACTACACCTGCATCAAAGTTTCGAGATTTTTTATTATATTTTGTTTGAAAGTTATCATCGAAATACATTGAAGTAAAGTTCCCTATTTCTTCAGCAATATATGCTTCAGCAATAGACCCTTCAACGAAAGCCTTGTTTCGTATTTTTTTCTTTAAAAAATACATAAACCTGAAGAAAGATAATCTCATTTAATGTTTTAAAAAAAACATTATTTAGAAAATTTATTTTGTATGATTTACCTCTCATACGGGTACATCCATCTGTATTGTACAGGTACACCGACTTGTGCCTCATACGGAAAATGTATCAACATATGCTCCATTGAATCAAAAAAAGGAGGAAATTTTTTCTCTAATCTACACAGAGTCTCGACAATGGATTTTCCAAGTGCTCTCATTTCAGATTCTTTCAAAGTAGGGGAACAAATTCTACTAAAGAATTGGCTAACTTCTGTTAATCCTTCATTAATTTCTTTAGGTAACAAATCGATGAAAGAAATTGGTAATAATCTCTGCATGAACACATGACAGTCATGAGACTTCATACCTGAGAATTTGCAATCTTCGACGCTTGCACATCTAGATATATTTGAAACATAACCATCAGGGAAACGCAATGTCTTCACCCATTCACAGACTTTCTTGATTTGGTCCTTCTCAAGAGCATAAGAGGCCTTAGGAATAAATATTTTGTCATCACAAATTTGTGGGTGCAAGCTATGTCTAAAACACATATCCTGAAGGTCTTTCCGAGCATTTAAATGGTCTTTCCGAGCATTTAAATGGTCTTTGTTCTTGCCTTTGACATTCATAACTGTATTGAAGATGTTATCAGAAACATTTTTCTCAACATACATGACACCCACATTATGACGTGTTAATAATGAACTCCAATAAGGTAGTTCAAAAAAAATACTTCTCTTTGTCCAATTATGTGTTTTCCCGAAATCGGATTCTTTTAACTTGTGCGACAATCCAAAAAATCACTTCATCCAGAGAAAGGACGTGAGATTCTAATTCATATCCTGTAAGGCGTTCAATCGTAAGATCTTTTTCAACCCTTCTACTAAATTTATCCTTCTATCGCCGATATTGATGATTTACCGAAAGAAATTGGCGATGACAATCAAAGAAACATATCTTCCTACTACTTTTGAGATAAAATGCTTTGTTGTTTCCCATACAATATGGACATGCTAATTTTCCATGAGTACTCCAACTAGACAACATTACATAAGCTGGAAAGTCTGAAATAGTCCACAAAAGTGCCGCTTTCATTAAGAAATTTTGTTTTTTAAATGCATCGTATATCTCGATCCCGTCATTCTATAAAATTTTCAATTCATCAATCAAAGGGGATAGATAAATGTCAATTTCTTTCTTTGGATTGTGAGGACCGAGGATCAAAATAGTCAAGAACATGAATGGTTGTGTGTTGCATATTCACGGTGGAAGGTTGCATGGTGTAACGATAATTGGCCAACATGAGTACGGCACGCTCGAATGACCAAATGGATTAAATCCATCAGTGGACAAACCAAGTCTCACATTTCCAATATCTGCGGCAAACTTTTCGTGAGTACGATCAAAATATTTCCAAGCTTCACCATCGGCTGGATGTCTAACTTCATTCTCGATATCTTTCCGACATTGACTGTGCCAAATCATTTCCTTTGAAGTATTTGAACAGTGGTATAACCGTTGTAGTCGGGGTATCAAAGGAAAGTATCTTAAAATTTTAAATGGTATTTTCTGACCAGTAGAAGTTATTGTCTTGTACCTAGGGTGCCTGCATATCGAACACTCAGTTATATTTTGATGGTCCTTGCGATATAAGATGTAGTTATTCTGACATGCATCTATTTTTTCATATTTCATCTCAAGTTTATTCAATTTTTGCTTTATTTTATAATATGAATTTGGAAGATTATTCACTTCTGGTAAGGATGAACCCCATAAGTCCAAAATTGTATCAATGGCAACTTCAGGTATTCCATATGTTGATTTGATACAGATAATTTTTGACAACACCTCTAGAGTTTTAACTTTACATCCATCATACAATTTCTGATTTGCACTCTCTAATAAATTGTAAATCTTTAAGGCTTCAACATTGGGTAATTCAGTACGATGGTCATCGATACGAAGGGTCTACTTGCATCATGAACCATATTGACTATTGGATTGTTACTACTAGATTCAACTTCAAAGGTAGTATGGCCGTATTCTTCGAAAATTTCTATCCGTGCTTTTTTCTTGAGCTATCGATTTCACCATGTTGATGCCAAATAGAATAATCAGCCATGAACCCGTTTTTATAAAGGTGAATACCCACTTCATCTATCGAAAAATAAAATTAACAACAACAAGTAAAGCAAGGGCACTTTATTCTTTCATATCCAAGTATTTCTCTTGCAAATTTCAAGAAATAAGGGACGCCATTGCCAAATTCCACCGTTAGATGACCCTTTGAATCTTGCCGGTTATACATCCAAGTTCGATCATCATCGGTCATTCTAAGAATTTTAAACCGATACAATTAGGAAACCGATACATTGGATATCGTATTTCCATTATAAGGAAAAAAAGCCTGATTTTAGTTAATATAGAGATGGGTCTGATTTTAGTTAATTATAAGGAGAAAAATCCTTATAATTCAATTTCAATTATAAGGAGATAAACTGAAAATATATATTTTCAATTTCAAGTGTCATTAAACTTTAAAAACTGATTGTAATTCATTTATAAGAAATCATTTTATTTTTCGCTTCATTTATAAGAAATCATTTATAGATTCCAATATAAGAAATCATTTACAAGAAATCATATAAGAAATCATTTATAGAAATCATTTTATTGTAAATCAATTATAAGAAATCGTTTAAAAACTGATTGGTTCTATAGATCCCAATATATTACAGTAAGGGCTGAGGGATTCGGTGAGATGGTGACCAACATTGATTTTGAATATATTAAAGCTAACCGGAGGGGGAAGCTTTAAGTGAAAGCAAGGCACACAACTAAACAGAGGTGGTTCCTGGGAGAGCCCTAGGTAAAAAACCTCATGATGGTGGTTCCTCCCTGTGTTTTTATTCCTGTTTTATAATTTATTCCACTGCATTTAGGCATTGATGGAGTTGTAGTGTTTTCCAGAAAGCTACATATTGGTTTAAGATGTAAAGATTGGTATTTGGGCAATGTAATGGCTGTTGAAGAGCTGTTTTCCATTTTATATAATCTTTTTCTTCAAGTCTACATACAGTTATAACCTACAACTTGTAAGTTTAAATCTGGGAACACAGCAAAATAAGCAAACATAATTAATTTTGATTAAATGATAGTTCGTCAATGATGAAGGGAAATTTTATTAAATTTAATCAACACAAAATACTTAAATTGATAGAAATAATGAAATCATCAGAGAAAATAGATGTTTTTTTTTCAAGTTCTGGAAATCAGCTTAAATGGAACCGGAGCTTAAATAGAGTTACCTGTTATTTCCCTTGACCGATCTTTATCTTTATCTTCCTCCCAACCAGAACCGGAGTTTTTGCTTGCGAAGTTTCAGAGATCGGACAGGAAGTTGCGAAGTTGAAATGAACAGAAGAATGTGATGATGCAGGGCTCGCCGGAGGAAGTATCGCCGCTCGTGCTCACCTGAGAGGTTGGAATCGTCGGAAGAATCAGCGGGATTTGGGGAAATAGAATTTAGGGAAATGAGAAACGGGAGTGGTAGAAAAACTTAGGTAAATTTTAGGGGTTTTGGTTTTATTTCAATGTTTTGGTTTATTTTAACTTAGGTTTTATTTAACTTAGGTTTTATTTAAATTGATTGAAATAATGAAATCATCAGGGAAAATAGATGTTTTTTTTTCAAGTTCTGGAAATCAGCTTAAATGGAACCGGAGCTTAAATAGAGTTACCTGTTATTTCCCTTGACCGATCTTTATCTTTATCTTCCTCCCAACCAGAACCGGAGTTTTGCTTGCGAAGTTTCAGAGACCGGACAGGAAGTTGCGAAGTTGAAATGAACAGAAGAATGTGATGATGCAGGGCTCGCCGGAGGAAGTATCGCCGCTCGTGCTCACCTGAGAGGTTGGAATCGTCGGAAGAATCAGCGGGATTTGGGGAAATAGAATTTAGGGAAATGAGAAACGGGAGTGGTAGAAAAACTTAGGTAAATTTTAGGGGTTTTGGTTTTATTTCAATGTTTTGGTTTATTTTAACTTAGGTTTTATTTAACTTAGGTTTTATTTATAATTTAGATTTTAACTTAGTTTTTATTTCAATGTTTTGGTTTATTTTAACTTAGGTTTTATTTAACTTAATTTATAATTTATAATATATAACCTAAAAATAAAGTTAATTTATAAATGAATTTTCAAATTTAAAATTTATTAAAATTTAAAAGTTAATATTAGAAATTGATATTTTTTATAATTTTTAAAAAATCACTACTTGTTAATTTTTAACTTTTTAGGATTTAAAAGTTAAAATAACTTTTAACTTCAAATAACTTTTTTTAATTTTATTTTTCACTTTAAAATTTAAAATATCTAAAATAACTTTAACTTATAACTTCTTCTATTTTTTTTAATTTAAAATAACTTATTTTATAACTTTTAAAATATTTAATTTATTAAATTGAATTTTAGAATTTATTAAATTAGACTAACCATGACCTACTAAGTTCATATTAGAAATTATTATTTTTTAAAAAAAATTATATTTTTAAAAAAATCATTAGTTGTTGATTTTTTACTTTTTAGGATTTATAATTTAAAATCACTTTTATAATTGAATTTTTAATTTTAAAAATTAAAATACCTTCTTTAAATTTATTTTTTAACTTTAAAATTTAAAATATCTAAAATAACTTCAATTAATAATTTTTATAATTTAAATTTTTATAATTATCTAACTATAATCTACCTTTAAAATTTTTATAATTTATAATATCTAAAACACTATAATCTAACTTCTTCTAACCCTAACTTCTAACTTATAACTCTTACTTCTAACCCTAACACTATCTAAATATGTATATATATATTTTTACTAATTTTTGTTAATTTCTATTAATCCTAACCCTAACCCTAACTATTTACATTTACATTAACTCTAACCCTAATTTTTTACATTTACATTAACCCTAACCCTATTATCATTATTAGCCAGGGCTAAATGCCGTGGCTAATAAATAAAAATATCAGTGGCTAATTTATTTGTCACTAAATTAGCCACGGCTCCTAAATCCGTGGCCAAATTTCAGTGGAAAATTGGAGGGAACTTTTGCCGGGAATTTTAGCCACGGATTAGCCACGGATTTTAACAGCCGTGGCTAAATATTCAATGAAAAATTGGAGGGAATTTTGCTGGTAAAATTAGACACGGTATTAGCCACGGATTTTTGCATCCGTGGCTAAATATAAAGATTAGCCACGGCTAAAAAAGCCGTGGCTAATATTTAACAATTAGCCACGGCTTTCACTGGCCGTGGCTAATCCCGTGGGCGTAGCCCGGTTTTCTTGTAGTGAAAGAGGTTAATCAAGTACTGATTGAATGGATTGGGATAGGCGAGGAGAATAAATCATGGGAGGAGGTAGGGGTCGTTGCAGGTCTAATCGAAAATCATGAGGACAAGATTTCAGCGGAAGGAAGTGGGAATGTTACGATCGATCTCGATCTAAAGGCAGTAGCAGCTCGCTTGAAGGACGAACTGAGTTTAGAAGAAAAAGAGGCCCAACCAGCAGAGGAGGAGCCGACAGTAGCTAGGGAGCTAAGACGGAAACAATCTACCAAAGATAAAGATTATATCTATTACTAAGTATAGGTTGTTAACTAGTTACAATGTAATGCCACATATCAGTTTGACATTGGTTAACAATTCTTTAAATAGCTATGAGCTCTAAATAAAAGGTATCAAATTTACTCAACTAATTCCAGTATTTTCCCACACCGGCTCCTTAGGGAGATTCTTCCCCAACCACCGGCTCCATAAGGAGATTTCTGCTCGTTCAGTGCCCCCGAATCCGTGCCCGTTCATTGATGGTACCCCTGGTCCATCAAACCAGACCCATCCCAAAAGCTCACAGCAACAGGCCCACAGCAACTTGATAAAGGAAACCAGACGAGACCCGGACGGGTCGGGTCACTATCAATCCAAGTGAGTCGGGTCTACCCGTAGGCTGGAACAAGTATAATCCAGTAAAGGCCCAGCCCATTAGGAAAATGTATAAATACCCCTAGGGGTCGACTGAGATAAGGGAGAGTATTGTATAATCTTGTCACTATAGTTTAGATACAGTGTTATCAGTGGTGAACCTGACGTGAGTCGAACATGCAACCTTCTGATCTGCTGGCGGTATGGATTCAAAACAACCGGAATGGATTAACTAGACAGAGGAAGATCAGGAAATCACGACGACAGTGGGCGCTAGCCAACCCCTGTCGGTTGCTCGGGAAAATCAACAGACACTGATCACACAAAAGGCAAATAGTCTAGTTAGGACAATTTACGAGGATACTAGGGAAGAATTATGTACCCCACAATAGCCAGCGGGAAATAATCCCCACTTAATTAACAGAATACAAAATAGTGAAGCACACTCCAGTACACCAGAGCGAAGTAGATCGCGATCTCCCCCGCCCGAGCGGTATAGGAATAGACAATCAATAAGAGGACAAAATACAGATGAAAATACGAGTCTGTTGTCAATTATAATAGGGTTGGAGAATAACCAGAGACAAATGCAGGATAGAATATCTACGTTGATGACAGAAAGATATATGCAGTTGTCGGGAAGAAATTATGTGTTGCCTGCCCGAATACCCCTACGGAGATCCAGAATCAACCCGTACGAGAGGAAAGTGAAGATGCACTTGCGCAACACTTGCTATCGCAGGAATACCCAGAGGGGTGGCGGGCCCCTAAGTTGACAGTATACGAAGGCAAAACCGACTCGGAAGACCATAAACATTCTTTCCGGACGGAGATGGAAGATACAATAAGGCGGAAGGACATATGGTGCAGAATGTTCAGAAGAACCCTTAAGGGCGAGGCAGTAAGTTGGTATAGAAATCTGCCGGCAGGAAGCATTAATTCATTCGAGGATCTCGAGAGAGCATTTAGAATTGCATTTGGACAGAAAATTAGAAGAAAAGGACTAAACACAGGATTGCTCACGGTCAGACAGGGATATCAAGAATCAACAAGTGATTATATGGATCGATTTGCGGCGATAGTACAGAAAGTCATATGTACAGAGGAAGCAGCATTAATGGCATTAATAAATGGGTTGAGGCCAACAAGATTTTCAGGAGATCTCGTATAGGATACAGTAGTAACATTTGCAGAGGCAATGGAGCGATCATACAAAGAGTCAAACGCTGAAGAATATCATGAAGAGAAGTACAAGCAAATTCGACAGAGGGCGAAGGGGCAACCCGATAGAAACTTTCAACAGAGGCAACCGAGGATGGATAATAAACAAGAAAGAATCGAACACCAAGAAGAAGACCAACAAAGGAGAGGACCCCCGACAAGAGATTTCTACAGTAAAGGACCCCCTCGACCGGTGCATTGCCAAATCAAAGGTAAATTTTCCTAAACATTAGAAGAGTGTCATTACCAGAACCACGACCCATGCGGGCAGACACTGTAATATTCAGAGACGCAAGCAGATATTGTGAATATCATGAAGATAGAGGCCACACAACAGACGAGTGTTGGGCATTAGCAAGAGCACTTGAGAAAACTTAGGCCACGTAGGAAATTCCACGGGCACGAAAAATTCCGCAAGGACCCCCTATGCACCGTACGGCAATGATACCGGCCGGGCACCACAATCTCAGAAACGAAGAGAAGGATAATATCGGGGAAATCTTAGCAATTTCGGGAGGAGAAGCCTGAAGAGGAGGAACCGGTCCCGAAGGGAAAAGGTATGCGGTGAATCTTGACCGTACGACAGGAGGTAAGAAAATTAAAATGTCTGGCGACATACATTTTTCTAAAGAAGATCTCGTAGGGGTCACAGTCCCCCATCATGACCCACTGGTAATTACACCAGTTATCCAAAGATAGGATCGACAAAAGGTAAGAATAAACAGAGTCCTAGTAGACACTGGAGCATCGGTAGATATACTATATTGGAGTGCGTTCGATCAACTAGGTTTTAGCAGGGCGGATTTAGGCCCGTGCGGTACACCAGTAACTGGTTTCGGACAAGCGGAGGTACAGATACTGGGGACAATTGATCTTCCAGTGACATTTGGGAAGAATACGCAGGCAACTACTATAGAGGTTAAATTCTCAGTAATACCATTTTCATCCGGATATAACGCAATTTTAAGCAGGGTGGTTTTACATACACTGGGAGCAATAACATCTTCTTTTCATCAATGTTTAATGTTCCCGTTAGAAGCAGGAATTTGCACCGTCAGGGGTTCGTAGAGGAAAGCAATGGAATGCTACATGAATTCAACTGAACAGGTAATGATTGCTGTCCACGACAAGGAGGGCCTCCCACACACGGCCAACGAAGAACACCCAAAACCGGAAGCCACTTCAGTTACAGAGGTAGTTGAGTTGAAGAATGGTACAGTGTAAGTAGGAGCGGAGCTCCCAGATGAAACAAAAAATAACATAACTGAATTACTAAAAAAATATGAAGATGTATTTGCAAAGAACGTAGGGGATTTAAAAGGTCTTACACAGACCCTGGCGGAGCACAAATTATCAATGGGAAGCAGTGCCAAACCAGTTAGATAAAAGATGAGACTTTTAAGAGGCGATAGAAAAGAAGCAGCAGTAGAAGAAGTAAATAAACTGTTAGAGGCAAATTTCATAAGACCAGTTAAATATCCGGAATGACTATCAAATGTGGTGATGGTAAAAAAAGAAGACAGAGGGTGGAGAATGTGTGTAGACTTCACAAACGTAAATAAAGCGTGCCCGAAGGACTCATACCCACTCCCATCGATAGATCACCTGGTCGACAGAGCCTCGGGTTGTGAATCATTGAGCTTTATGGATGCACACTCGGGATACAACCAAATCCCCATGGCAAAAGAGGATGAAGAAATGACCTCTTTTATAACTGATGTAGGTACGTTTTGTTATAGAGTAATGCCGTTCGGGCTGCGGAATGCAGGGGCAACATTTCAAAGAGCGATTGATAAAAATTTTAAAGAGCAAATAGGGAGAAATGTGGAAGTATATGTAGATGATATCGTAGTGTGTTCAAGGTCAGCCGCACAACACTTAGAAGATCTGCGAGAAACTTTCAAGAACATAAGGGAAGCCGGTTTACGTTTAAAAGCGAAGAAATGTGCTTTTGGAGTTATAGAGGGTCATTTCTTAGGGTTCAAGATAACACCGCATGGAATTATGGCCCGTACGGAAAAAAGTTGAAGCAATAATATCCATGGCACCACCAAAGACTGTCAAGGACATTCAAAAATTAAATGGAAAAATAAACGCACTCAGTCGTTTTATGTCAAGGGGGCAGACACTTTACAACCGTTTTTAAATTAATGAAGTCACCCAGTCCAAAACTATCATGCACGGAGGAACACGACAAAAGATTCGAGCAGTTGAAAGAACAATTAAAAAACTTACTGACATTACAACCACCAAATCCCGGGGAACCACTCAAACTATATATTGCTGCAACAGAAAGTGCAGTTAGCGCGGTCCTCATATCAGAAAAAGATAAAACTGAAAAACCAGTTTATTATTACTCTAGGGCCTTGCAGGGTGCAGAAGTAAGATATCCTGAAATTGAGAAACTAGGATTAGCTGTAGTGTCAGCAGCAAGAAGATTGAAACCATATTTCCAAGCTCACCCAATAATTATCCCGACGGAATATCCAATGTTGCAGTTATTACATAAACCAGATATATCAGGAAGATTAACAAAATGGGCAGTGAAGTTAAGTGAATTTTACATCAGTATAATACCCACAAGGGCAATAAAGGGACAGGTAGTGGCAGATTTTTTTTGCAGAATTAACCCCGACGGAGGAAATAAAGAAAGAAGAATGGTGGCAGGTGCATGTAGACGGTTCGGCAGGGTGCAATGCCTGCGGGGCTGGAATGGTGGTCCAAACACCGACAGATGAGAAGATAGAACATGCGGTAAATTTTTGTTTCAAGACAACAAACAATGAAACAGAGTATGAGACCCTACTTGGGGGAGTACAGCTAACAATCGCACTGGGTGACAAGCGCGCAAAATTCTATACTGATTCTCAATTGGTAGCAAATCAAGTAGCGGGAAATTTTGAATATAAGGAAGAAGGTATGAATTTATATACAGAGGCCGTACGGGAGATGATGAGACCTCTCTCTGAATGGGAACTTAACCACATAAACCGTACGGATAACAAGGAGGAAGACGCACTAGCGAGACTAGGATCATCACCGTGTGGAACTAAAGGCCGATGGGTCAGAATAGAACAACAGAAAGAATCGAATATAAAAGCAGTGGGGGAAAAGATGAACGTGTTGGTAATAGCTGAAAAGAATGATTGGAGAACACCAATTATAAATTACATTTTAAATTGGGAAGTACCAGAAAATCTAATGGAGGAAAGGAAGGTAAGGAACAGGGCTGCATGGTTCACAGTCATAAACGGAAACCTTTTCCGCAGGGCAGTAGAAGATAGTATTCCCCTACGAACGTGTGTAACACGAGAAGAAGGAAAAGAAATTCTCGTAAGTGCTCACTCTGGGACTAACGGCCCACATCAGGGGGCTAAAGCATTAGGGATGCAAGTAACAAGGCAAGGGTATTATTGGCCTCAGTTAAACGAAGATGCAGAAATCATAGTAAAAAAATGCAACGAATGTCAACGTCACGCAAATATACAAAGAAAACCGTCCAACATAATGAAAACTATTTCTTCGCCCGTACCATTCGTCCGGTGAGGATT
Organism: Zostera marina; assembly: GCA_001185155.1. NCBI lineage: Eukaryota > Viridiplantae > Streptophyta > Magnoliopsida > Alismatales > Zosteraceae > Zostera > Zostera marina. The sequence continues at coordinate 199,947 of LFYR01000929.1, read as the reverse complement.
GGATATCGTAGGGCCATTCCCGGTAGCATCAAGAGGGAGGAAATTTTTATTCGTAGCTGTGTATTACTTTACGAAATGGGCGGAAGCAGAACCAACGAGCACAATTACAAAACAAAATGCTATAAATTTCATATTCAAAAATATAATCTGCAGATTTGGAGGTTCCACTTCAAATAATAACAGATAATGGGACTCAATTCACAGGGAAGAAGATAAAAAAAAATTGTGAGGACAGTGGAATAAAGCTCAGTTTTGCGCCAGTATATCATCCACAGGCAAATGGGCAAGTGGAAGTTACAAACCGTACGATTATGTCAATTTTAAAAAGGAAGATAGAAGACAACCCAGGAACGTGGGCAGACTTAGTTCCAGAGGCAATGTGGGCATATAGAACTACAATTCGAACCCCTATGGGACACCCTCCGTTTACCCTTGCATTTGGAGTGGACGCAGTTGCCCCCGGCGGAATTAGTATGGCCATCACCCAGGGTAAGAATATTTGAAGCAAAGGATAATGACTTGGCAATGCTGATAGCCTGGGAGGAATGTGAAGACTTAAGAGAAGCAGCGGAAGTCAGGGATTTGACATACAAGAGAAAGACTGCACGGTATCATAATGAAAAGGTAAGTGAAAAAAACATATGCCTTTTGGACTTGGTACCGAGGAATGGAAGAGTAACAAGAGTGGATCAGGAGAAAGGAAAACTATCACCAAAGTGGGAAGGCCTGTACGTGGTAATTGAAAAAGTTCGACCGAGGATTTACAAGCTAGCATTCGAAGATGGACAAAAAGTCGAACGAACGTGGCACTCGGATAATTTAGAGAAGTATTTTCAGTAGTATGTGTAATTTTTGTATATAAGTCCAAACAATAATTAGGTTTCTTTTTTGTAAATTTCATACACAAAGGCTATATGCCATTTATAAAAAGCCGAGGGGCTATGAAGCTGAGTGTCTAAATAAATGTTGCAAAGCCGAGTGGCTAAAAAGTGTTACTTACAAAGCCGAGCGGCTATAAAAGCCGAGTGGCTAAGAAATGTGTTATCCGCAAGCCGAGTGGCTAAAGATTTGCAAAACCGAATGAGGTAAATATTCAAAATATGTTCAAAAAAAAAAAACAACAATAACCCGGGCGGGCGGGCGCATACCGATAGGAATATCACTGATTTCAACAAAAAAAAGAAAGACCCTAAAGGTCATTGTTCAAATCCGCAGCATCTTCAGGCCAGAAAGGCGGTTCAGCCGGGATCCCAGCAGTCTGCTAGCGTTTCCAGTGACTGTCATTCAAAGGGACAACCACAGATTCAAATTGAAGCTCCCGCAGGTTTACCATCGCCCGCTCGTGCCGCATACCATCAACAAAGTTCTTGAAGAAAGCTGCCTTTGTCCGCTCTTGAGTTTCCCGGCAGCGCTGAGCAAAGAGGACCTTAGTATCCTCCACACTCTTTACAATATTTTCCGCCCAGGAAATGGCCTTGTCTTTTTGTTTCAAGGCAACCTCGGTCTCCGGACGAGCAGACACAATTTCCAGACGAACAAACTCAGTCTCCCGACGGGCTTCCTCAATCTAAATATCTCGGAGGGAAAGCTGCTCAGTAAGGCTTGTATCCTTCTCCAGAGCGGTTTTCAATGCCTCAGCACGCTGAATACCAAGTCGTTGCCGAGCCTTTTCCACTCCCACAACTTGAAGAGCACGAACCAAGCAAGCACTATGAAACTCCTGCGGCTCCGTATGCATCAAATCTTTCCAGTCATCCTCTTTCTAGACCCAGAAGTCTTATTTCCTGAGGGCATGTTCATACATACCAGCAAGGCGTGGTGCCTGCATGGTCTTAGTAACTATCAGATGGTCCCCAGGAAAAGCGCTGTCAGGAAGCATGGCAGAGTCAAGAAGAGCATCATAATTGCGCATGTCCAGATCGTGAATAGGAATATTGCCTGGGGGCACCTCCAAACCAGCAGTGCGAACGGTTTCCTCAGGAGGGTCTTCTCGTACGGGCGATTCCTCTGTGCGGGCACGTTTCTTCGGTGGACTGGGGGACATATTTCCTACAAAGAAGCCCATTAATACCCCATCGAAAGTGTCCCCTGAAAAGAAAAAATCAACAATGAAAAAAGGGATAAGGAAAAGTAATTTACCGGCAGGAAGAAGATACGAGTGGGTTTCTTTCCAACGCCCGGACATAAGATCTTGGCATAGTATGGGCCGATACTCCCGTATGGAATGTAACAAGGATAAAGCAGTATACTCTCCTTGGGAGTCAGGTCCTCTGCAGTAAGGGCCTGGAACTCATACAGGTTGGTCTCCCTCCACTCGGAAGGAGCACCGGACAGACCAAGGTAATCGGTCTTCGCGAAGAAGTATCGATTTTTCCATTTATGGGACTGGTCTGAAAATAACCATCAAGGATTTTACAGTGTGTACGAGTGGATATCTGTAACTGGGCAGCATTGGGGCGCGAGATGGAAAACAGGAGACGGAACACTCTTTCGCAGGGACGAATCCCCAACTGGAGGCACAAATACTCAAAATAGTAAAGACGGTCAATACTAGAAGGCGGAAGTTGCGAGAGAGCAACACCTAGGAATAAGAGGAAGGACCGGATGAAAGAGGAGACGGGAAACTTCAAACCTATCCAAACATACCCAGAGTAAATAGCAGTGTACCCAGAAGGAGGAGAAGAGGCGAGAATAGCATTTGGGGTTTTGCAATCCTTGCAGGTGGCTGCAGGAGCAAGAAGAACCCAATCACGTCAAGTTTGACAGCTAGTAAAGATAGAGGGGGGGTTTTCGGATGGAGAAAGAAGGTTACCATCAAAGTTCAACCCATCAACGAACTAGTTAAGGTCAACCGCGGAGCTCACGCGAAGATGGAGGCGAGCAGCGATGTAAAAAACCCTAAAAAGCAAAGTCAAAATGAGGGTGAGGTAAAATGTTATTTATAGGTTAATGTACGCGGGGAAACGAAATCACCGAGGAAGTGGAATTGACAGGCGAACAAAAGAACCGCATGAACTTCCCGTATGGCAGGGTGAATAGCGGACGGTTTCATCTTGGATCTAAAACCACTATTAATTACAGATTTTCTCTTATCAAAATATAGCAGAAACAAGTTCATAGGGATCATACCTGCAGAGAACGGGAGGCCGAAGAATGGGAAATGATGTCAAACCAGTGCCGCAAGCAAAAAAGCGCAGATAGAGAACAGTAGAGCGGGGGATACATGGAGGAAGGGTAGACGTCACATAACTGAATTAGCAGATAAAAAAAAACCTGCCAGGAGTGTCAATTTTCCAAGCAAAAGGCAAGCATATCAAATCATACGAGCAATTAAAAGCCAAAAGTGCAGTTTAATATTTCCCTTACGAAGAATGAAGAATGGGAGGACATTACACCAGCGTCAAAAGAAAAACAAGTTTCAGTTCGTAAAGATAAAAGAAAAGAAGCTATCTCGACAGAAGTGTCGGGACAGCTTGTGATGCTCCCCCTTGAAAACATGCACTTATGGCAGTTTTTGTTGCTATTTTACCCAGGAGTCGGCGACTGAAGCCACCAGTCGGCGACACCCATGGTCTGGGTAACTGCAGGGGGCATTTTTGTTTTTTACCCCTGTGATTCGGCGACTCCCTCTATGGATCGGTGACTCCTAGTGTAACCGTCGGATCTTTTTGGGAGATCCTTGGGATATTTGGAGAATATACGGGGAATATATGCAAAATCTCCAAATAAGGAAATGTATCTCACAGTGCTGTGAGATTGTGTTTAGAGTCGGCGACTGCCTTGTGGAGTCGGCGACAGTGGCGTGATGTGGGGGATTTGGAGATCGATTCCCGATCTCAAATTTTAAAAAATTTTGGATTTTCTAGGGGTTTTTTGTAATTTTCCCAGGGGCTATAAATAGTGGAGAGTTTTCCCCAAAGCCTCACAATATTTTTTGCCTCCTTAATCGCCTAAAACCCTAGATTTTTTAGTCGCCGATTCTCAAGTAATTCTCCTTTGAATCGACGATTCCGAATATGTCTGCCCCCGATTCCAACTTCTCACCTTTAAGGGAAGCTGAAACGTCCGCTTTCATTGCGGAGATGACCGCTGATGGTCTAGACGAGGTGTTGAACACCGTCGAGTCTCCGATTCCCTCTCTTGACAGAGTGGTTGAGTCGGCGACTCCGGTCGTCCCACCTCATGATATGGATCTGAGTGCCTCTGTGCACGAACTCCTTGGCGCTTTGCCAGTGTCGGCGACTCCCCTTGTGTAGTCGGCGACACAGTGCAGGGCCCTTGTAGTCGTGCGAGAGCCTCTCGAGCTGGGGGAGATTCCCGAGCCCTCTGTGTCGGCGATTCCCATCGTGGAGTCGGCAACACACGCTGGGCCCCTTAAGGGAAAATCCTTTAAGTGGAGAGGGAAACGCTCAGGTGCCATTGGGTCGGCAACTGCAGGCCGTGAGTCGGCGATCCTTCTTACTGGATCGGCGATTCAAGGGTCTAAGTCGCCGACTCCCATGCAGATTAATGAATCTTTTGCGCACCGAACCGCTCCGTTGGTTGTGAGTGCGGAAGGTCGCATTGTGTCGGGACTGAACCCGCACCGAGGGCCATCTGTGGATGGTGGTTCTCTTAAAAGAAAAAGAAGACGCACCACTAGCAAGGGCAAAATTCATGTGCCCGAACAAAATGAAGGGGTCCCTCCGCCTCTGAACATAAATTTTGACTAGGCGTTGTATGTGGACCGTGGTGCTTCCAACCCACGCCGTAGAGCGGGCCGGCGCTCTGAAAGAACTCCGCCACCTCCCGTGGACTTGGACTCCAGTCGAGATCCGGACCTCAACTTGGACACATATATTGGAGCTTTGAACCCATCTGGGTTCGCTCACTGTGAAGTCGCCGTGAATGGCGAACCAAGGTTGCTCCAATAGGCCGCTCCGGGGACGGAGAATTTGAGCAAGTCATGACTCATGCAACCTTGAGTGGATCTGATGGACTGTACCCTCCCTCAAACCTTAACACGAGCGACGCTCGAGGCTTACTATTGGGGGTTCAACTTTCTGGGCATTTGCGATTCTGGATATCGCGCTATCAGCCTGCGAATCTTCCACCCCCAGGATTCCAGGCTATCCCAAGGATTTACTTCAAGCACTTCTCCGAGTTGCCGATTCCGGAGATAATCAGCGAAGTGCTTCTTACTTTCGAAGTGTCCCTGTCGCAGCTCCCGGCGGGATTCTTCGTGATCCTACGGGGATTTCTGAACATCTATTGGGGCCTAAGGATTACTGCGACTGCAGCTTGTTCCTTCATTACTACAAGCTGACCAAAGAAAAATCTGGAGCTGGTCGCATCGGATTTACGCGACGCCATTTTGATAAGAATATCGTCGATGAATTGCCGACGAACTTTGGGTGTGACTGGAAGAAGGAATTCATCTTCATCACCTCTGAGTTTCTTCCCTGGAGTCAGGAATCGTGGAATGATCCCCACCGAGTGCATATGAATGCTTCGATTGGGTTGACTACGAGGGATATCGAGGCCTCTGATCGGATAGCGCGGTCCTTGACTCAATACTCCGTGCCGCGCGGTGTTCCCTTTATCCTTTGCCAAAGGGAAGACTTCACTTTTGAGGATGTGGAAGAAACTCAGCAACCACGGACAGAGAAGGAGTTGGAGGGCGGAAAGAAGCGATCGCTTTTATACTTTGACGCTGCTCCTCCCTACATGTGCAAGCGGTTCCGAGAGGGCAAGCTCATTCGATTGAGGAAGAAGAGCAAACGTGCTGAGCCTCGTCGGACCTTCGAGCAAGGATCAAGCTCTCGCTCCGCACAGCCACCTCCTGCTGGTTATGTGCCCTACACTTCTGGTGTGTCGCTTCCCGATTTCAATGCTGATCCTGAAACTCGGAGGGAAGCGATGTCACTCCTCATGGGCCATTCTGGGACGTGGTGTCGGAGCGAGCTGCTCAAGCATATGACTGTCGCTTGCTACATAGCACATGCGTGCTATCACGCCAACTCCATTCATGATGTCGAGAAGATTCAAGAGAGATACAACCAACTCGACACGAAGTTCAAGGAGAGCGAGAAGACCTTGGACAAGCTGAAGAATGTGAGGTCCTGGATGGAGAACCTGCGCGACAATATTCTGCCGAAGAAGGACAAGACTGTCGAGTCCAAGCAGAAAGAAATTGATGAATATGTCGCGAAGATATTAGGACTTCGCAAGGAGCTGAAATCTGCTATTGCTGACCGTACCAAAGAGGTTGAAAATTTGAAAAGTCAGCTATCTTGCGAGATGGGGCATGTAGTCTCACTTGAGGCTGGGATGACCCGTTTTATAGGGTCCTAGAGCCGTTTCCATTCAATTGAGTGGGGCCCACCCCATTATGGTACCTTATTGAAGGGCGCCATAATGGTGTGGGCCCTCCCAAGTAACGGCTGGGAGTCGGCGACTCAGGTGTGGGAGTCGCCGACCCAGAGGTGGAGTCGCCGACTCCTTTGAGGCCAAGTCCTCGGTCTACCAGACCCGAGTTCCCTGGCCAGAGTCGGCGATGCACCACTGGAGTCGGCGACTTGGTAGTCCCAGTCGGCGACTCCCAAGTATTGCCTTGGGCTCTTGACGTAGACACGTTCTCCGCACCGTGGAAGCCTTCCGGGGATCCGGCATATAGCGACGGAACCTTATTACTTGTTTGAAGGGCGTTGCTGGGAGTGACTGACGTAATCAGGCATGTCTCACCATAGACCTTCGTATGCATTTCCCTTTATCATCACTCCAGAGTTTTGAATTTTTTTTAAATATCCTCACTCTTTATGTGAAATCTAAATCCATTGGTAATGTAACTCTTGTAGCATGTCACTTCTCGATTTGTCCCTTTTGAGAGAACACACAAACGCTCATCTTCTTCTATCGGTTTCAAGCAATTTTTGAACCAACCATAGAATATAGAATCTGTTTTTTGATGAAGTTCCTCATCGCTAAGGTTCACATATTGCTCCTCAAACTCCCTTAAATATGGTACGACTTCATCACAATTAAGTAGTAGATATGTAATTGAAGCAAGGTACTCTTTGTCAGCTAAGTATCGTTTTTTACCACCACCAAGAGCATAACTAGGTTGTGAAAATATGGATAAACGACCAACCGGTTCAACTACACCTCCATCGAAGTTTTGAGATTTTTTATTATATTTTGTTTGAAAGTTATCTTCGAAATACATGTTCCATATTTCTTCAGCAATATATGCTTCAGCAATGGGCCCTTCAACGAAAGCCTTGTTTCGTACTTTTTTCTTTAAAAAATACATAAACCTGAAGATAGATAATCTCATTTAAAGTTTTATAATAAACATTATTTAAAAAATTTATTTTGTATGATTTACCTCTCATACGGGTGCATCCATCTGTATTGTACGGGTTCACCGACTTGTGCCTCATATGGAAGATGTATCAACATATGCTCCATTGAATCAAAAAAAAGAGGAAAAATCTTCTCTAATCTACACGTAGTCTCGACAATGAACAAATTCTACTAAATAATTGGCTAACTTCTATTAATACTTCATTAATTTCTTTAGGTAACAAATCGATGAAAGCAATTGATAATAATCTTTGCATGAACACATGACAGTCATGAGACTTTATACCTGAGAATTTGCAATCTTCGACACTTGCACATCTAGATATATTTGAAACATAACTATCAGGGAAACGCAATGTCTTTACCCATTCACAGACTTTCTTGATTTGGTCCTTCTCAAGAGCATAAGAGGCCTTAGGAATAAATATTTTAATTTGTCGTCACAAATTTGTGGGTGCAAGCTATATCTAATACGCATATCCTGAAGGTCTTTCCGAGCATTTAAATGGTCCTTGGTCTTGCATTTGACATTCATAACTGTATTGAAGATGTTATCAAAAATATTTTTCTCAACATGCATGACATCCACATTATGACGTATTAATAATGAACTCCAATAAGGCAATTCAAAAAAAATACTTCTCTTTGTCAAATTATGTATTTTCCCGAAATTGGATTCTTTTTACCTTGTGCGACAATCCAAAAATCACTTCATCCGGAGAAAAGATGTGAGATTCTAATTCATATCCTGTAAGGCATTCAATCGTAACATCTTTTTCAACCTTTCTACTAAATATATCATTCTGTCGCCTATATTGATGATTTGCTGAAAGAAATTGACGATAACAATCAAAGAAACATATCTTCCTACTATTTTTGAGATAAAATGCTTTGTTGTTTCCCATACAATATGGACATGCTAATTTTCCATGAGTACTCCAACCGGACAATATTGCATAAGCTGGGAAGTCTGAAATAGTCCACAAAAGTGCCGCTTTCATTAAGAAATTTTGTTTTTTAAATGCATTGTATGTCTCGATCCCGTCATTCCATAAAATTTTCAATTCATCAATCAAAGGGGATAGATAAATGTCAATTTCTTTCTTTGGACTGTGAGGACCAGGGATCAAAATAGTCAATTAAGAACATGAATGGTTGTGTGTTGCATATCCACGGTGGAAGGTTGTATGGGGTAACGATAACTGGCCAACATGAGTATGTGATGTAGGACAACTACATGGAAATGGTCCCAATTGTGCTCTTTCTTTTGCAAAGAGCACAATTAAACTTAACTGATTCTGCAGGCTCATCTCAAAGGCAGTCCTCCACCTTTTGAGATGAGTATAAATAAAGGAATAAAGGAGGACCAGACGGTTATGATTTATTTTTAAAAAAAGGTACCTGTCTCTTCATCTCCCCTGCGGCTTTTCTTTTCTTTTCTCTTTTTTTTTCTGCTGTTTACTATTCTATTGCCGAATTTCTTCCTGTCGCCCTATTTTCTGGTGGAATCCAGAACCTTCTACTGGTGGAATCCAGTCTCTAAACCCTCTCTCGATTGGATTTCTTCATCCAATCTCTAGCTAATCACTCTCTCTTTGGTTAGCTACATCAAGGTGGTATCAGATTCAAGGCTAACGCTCCTGGAAATGTCAGACATGGTCACAAAAAAGGATGTAGAAGATCTGAGGAAGTCATTAGCAGATCTGACTTCTGTGGTGGAGAATCTGGCTCTCACTGTGCATCAGATTGTGTCCGATCAGCCCAAAACCGGCCGTTCCAGAGGTGAGTCCAGCAGATCTAAAAACCATGCTGTCATCTCTTCTTCTTCATCGTCTGAAATGGATGAATGGGGTTTCCGAGCACCTGAACAGACCAATAGAAGACAGAATAATTATGGATTGCAGTACCAACGACATAGAGGTCAGAATCAACAGAATTTTTT
>LFYR01000929.1:165305-186195 GCA_001185155.1 Zostera marina | reverse complement strand
GGACAACTACATGGAAATGGTCCCAATTGTGCTCTTTCTTTTGCAAAGAGCACAATTAAACTTAACTGATTCTGCAGGCTCATCTCAAAGGCAGTCCTCCACCTTTTGAGATGAGTATAAATAAAGGAATAAAGGAGGACCAGACGGTTATGATTTATTTTTAAAAAAAGGTACCTGTCTCTTCATCTCCCCTGCGGCTTTTCTTTTCTTTTCTCTTTTTTTTTCTGCTGTTTACTATTCTATTGCCGAATTTCTTCCTGTCGCCCTATTTTCTGGTGGAATCCAGAACCTTCTACTGGTGGAATCCAGTCTCTAAACCCTCTCTCGATTGGATTTCTTCATCCAATCTCTAGCTAATCACTCTCTCTTTGGTTAGCTACATCAGTCCTCCTCTACTATATTGTCTAGTAGTTGGGCCATCTGTTTCATTGACGCCCATTGCATCTTCAAGGGCTACCCAAGTAAGACCGTCATCACCATAAACCCACAAATAAGAGAGGAGTTAGGGTTTTTAAACCCTCACCCTCTTATTAAAATGACTTGTCATTTAAATGGGTTGTAATGGATCCGACCCGGATCCGCCTAACCCGCTCCAGCGCATGAAGGCAAACGCCTACATGCGCTGGAGCGCATGACCGCCTATGCGACGCCTAGGCGTCGCATGAAAAACTATGGTCACATGTGATCATATATTCCCGAAAAAGAAAAGAAGAAAAACCACCGAATAACTTCTGATATATCTTATATTCCAACAAGAACACTCAAAAATGATATGAATACATTGTTATTAACACTAAACAAAAAATACCAGAATTCAATTACGACCCATAAACAAAGAAGAAAAGATTAACCTGATACATCCACTTAATAAACCGTATCACAGACCAACTATCACATTTCTCCGAGAGGTGATGACAAGCCGGAATTTTCATTAAAATATCTAAAATAAGTTGAATAGCTGCATATACACCAATAACAAAGACATATATTTTGAAAATTGCAGAGTCACTTCCCTCCTGAAGAGCTTTTCTGAAATGAAAGTATTTAAAGAGTAGTCAATTTTTTCTTGCAAATGGTAAATTTTTCATGGAAGAAAACGGCCTTATCCAACATAACAAAATAAAAACTCAAGAACCAAAAGGAATAACTAGAATTAATATACTCTAGCTAACTCACAAAAAAATATAAACGAATTAAAAAATACACCAATTGAACCAAAGGTCTATAGTCATGCAGCTACATTATAAACCTCTCGTACTACATTTTCCTATTATAAACAATATCAAGAATTCCAATTCCTTGAACCTGCCAAGGAATCAAGAATAAAAATTCCATTTGACTCAATAAGGATTAAGAATAAACAGTGATAGGCTACTAGAGATCCAGTTATATAGTATATGAGTATCTCGGAAAAGAAAGATGTCACAGGATAACTGAAGAAGATGAGAAGTGCTGATCTGAGAATTGCAATAGCATCACCAAAGATTGAAAGACTGTTTTCCAGTAAGAAAATTTTAATGAGTGCATGAGTTAGTTACAAGGAAATTATTTCTGAGAAACAGAAATATACAAATCAACTAGACGCGTACTCTACTAAGTACTAATGACCTCACTAACTTCATTAAAAAAATGGAATTGTCTGAAAAACTTACATATAAAGGTAACAAACAATAATAGAACTCATTGTGAACCAAATAAAACGGCAAAATATTCGAGTAACTGCATATCCCCCAGATGTCGCATATGCGCCATACATCATAAGTATGTCAAGTACACCTATAGAAAAATAAAATCAGACAAAAAGGCTTTATGCATAAATGCAAAATTATATTAAAATTTCAAAATATGTTTCTTCTAGAAGTTGAAGAGATTTATTACTCTCGAAAAACATCATCACAATATATGTTGGACCCAGACTAAGTAGTTCTCTGATTGTCTTGGAATTGAATTTAGCCTTATTAAAGGCAATTATGGTCAGCCCCTGTTTTCATCATGAAAAATACATTATACCAATTATAGAAAATTGGAACGATCATTTCCGATCAAAAAAATAACCATTTATTAATTATTAACAGCCGATAAATAGCATAGTACACAAAAAATTCGAACGAAAGATGCTAGTGAATTGCTTATTTTTAAAAATAAATAAAAAGAAATTCGCAAATGCCCCATGCTCCCATCATGTTATTATTGAATCTTTTGTAGGAAATCATATTTCAACGTTAGCAATAAAATTCATAGAATAAATGAAATCCCATATAAGATATAAAAACAATAATCAAAGATACATGATAGTGAAATTTTAAAAATCAAAACAAGAAGCATTAAAAACAAAAAAAATAGACTTGAGTCGCTTATTAATTAATACGAAGATCAAACCTGGAACATCAAGAAAAGAAAAATCCACAGACGATGAAAACTATGATAAAGATGGAGAAAAGTTCGATGTTCAACAAAAGATGTCTTCCCATGATGAGTGCCGCCAGAAAAAGAAAGCATGCCCTGTAACACATAAAACAAAATAAAGAATAACAATAGAAGGTAATTCTAAAATATAATGTAGCTCTTTTTTTTTGCAAGTGTTAAATATTTTCATTGAAAATGAAGAGCAGAGCCCGGATTGCAAAAAGAGAGAGATAAAGCTAAACTTAAGGGAGATAGGAACAATTCTATCGACACCTTCCCATTGACTTACACCTAGGGATCTAACTAGGTGTTTGTCTCATGAGGTTGATCTCCCAAACATGCATTGTAGTCTTATAAGAAAGTATAATGTCCCTAATAATTTCCTGCAGTACATGATCTAGACCCTCTATCAGTAGAGGGTCTCCATCTTTCTTAATTAGGCACGTAACCCATCTCATGAAAATCCACTACCATTGACAAATGGAAGGATTCAAGATATACCTTGGTAATTTACTTAACTGCTCCATTGCTTCTTCTACATTACTTTCATTTCTACATTACTCATTCCTTCCTTCTCGTTTATTGGATTCCAAACATCTAGGTGGATTCCAAAACTTAGATTAAATAACTACTGGATTGTAGTTCTTGAAATTGCATTGTAGATCTAATTTGCATAAGTACAGTTTCTGGAGATCTTGTGGTATTGTTGACGTAATCTCCCGTTCCTTTCAGCCCAGATGTGCCAAGTGTGGCTCCCTAGGGCATACCAACGTAGGCCCTATGAAGGAGAATTGTAAATTTCTGGCAGGCCTTAGTAATATCTCCTATTCTAATATCCGGAAGTGTAAGTGAGGGAATAATCTTCCAAATTGAATCATTTAGGACTCTAATGATTCCTAGAAGTAAGGTTCCAGTATATTCACAGTTAAAAAACAGATGGCTGGTTTTTTCATCATCTTTACCAGAAAGAAAATATGTTTGGGATTTTGACTTGTTTCCACTTGATTCTATAGCATTATGTTGGTGGAGTTTTTTTATCTTCTAAATCTAGTAGTAATGCTGAACCCTAACCTGAGGCAGCTAGCCTTTACTCCCTCGTTTAAGGGGTCGGTCAGTCTCCTTTTCCATTAACATTCATGGAATATTTCTCTTCTCTAATGATTTTTCCTGTAATGCAATGGATGTGAGGGAGGCTTCTAACTCTCTTATTGCATTGTCTCCTCCTTGTTGTGTAGTAGGCAGATTGATGGTGTTTGTATTCCCCAACTAACAAGTTTGCTGAAAGATGTTAAGTATCCCTATCTAACCCGCCATAATATTATTGAGAATTTTGTGGGCATTTGTGACCATATTCCTTGTGCTAGAGGGTCCATATAGCTAGCAGAGGTCTGATTTATTGGGTAAAATTTTCCATATTGTCAATTGGGGCGCCTTTCTTCCAATTAATTATGTAATTTGTCTCACACGTAATTACTTCACCTATTCATCTTTTTATGCTAACAGGTGCTTCCACATCGTCGAGTCAACTGTACTCCTGACATGTATATCCTGCATTGCTTGCCCCCTAATGTACATTTCCTTGAACCAGTTTATTAGGATGTGGGACCCATCTCCCAAGAAACTGACGGCTCTTTTCAAAGCCACTGCCTTGGTTATGATTGGCAAATTCCTAACCCTCCTTCCTTTTTAGGAAGAATCATTTTCTAGCATGGTACTCCTTTTCTTTCGTCCCATATGAATTGATATCTTAGCTTCCTAACCATTGTTATCACTGAGTTGGGGAGTGTAGTTCCTTAAGCCCAATACATGTAGATTCCAGCAACTACCCAATTTACCATTTGGGTGCAAAATGCCTAGAGGTAATGCAAAATGCCCAGCAACAATTAGGACTCTTGCATTTCCAGAAGTCTGAAAAATGCAAGACAGCCCAAAAACCTCTGCAAAACCTCATGAAATGGTGAAATCTTCCCCAATCAGATACCACCTGATGTATGAAGAAGCTCTCTGGAATAATAAATGAATAAAAGCAGTGATCAGATCGGGTGCTTGGAATTCACCAAGTTTGATCTAGATATAGAAAAAGTAGAAGAATAGTGAAGGTAGTGGGAAGAACAGTGGAGAAAAGAAAGAAATATTCAACAATCGAGAGGGAGAAGCAATTAAGGATAATACCTTGTTTAGCACAATATCCAAGAATGATCTTCCTTTCTATGAGCCCATTGTATTTATACTCACATCATTGATAATGGGCAGCCGAAATGATGTGAGTGAATTATTCCTTAAGAGGAATGTGAATTGGCTTGACCTTGATCAAGCCAATAACATCCCAATTGGAAATATCCGGGTTCATGCTCTGTAGATGCATAAATAACACTTTCTGTACTGCATCAAGATCTGTTTCTAGGTGGAAATAAAATCCAGAATTCAACATTTTTTTCAGATCTTTTTTTACTTTAAATGTACAATCTGATGCAGAGCATCTTAATGCATTATATAATAAGAGTGCTTATTATAATTCTCAGCATGCCAATAAATGCCTCAACCCTGGAATTAATAGCATTGGGTCTCAGCATGCCAATAAATGCCCCAACCCTGGAATTAATAGCATTGGGCCTCAACTGAAAGGACACACTCCTGAACAGACCCAAGCTTGGCTCGAGCCATTGTGCTTCACCTTTGAAGCCATTTAGACTCACATTGTGGAGGCTGTCCACTACACACAATGTGAGTATAAATACCAAGTGGACCCAAAGGAGGGTTACTTTTTGCTTGATATTTGTGAGGTATATTTTCTCTCTCTTCTCCTTGTGACTTTTCTATCTCTCAATTCTTCTTTTTTTCTTCCTTCTTTTTCTATAATTTCAGCCAGGACAGAAACCAATTGGTGGATTCCAATCTGATTTCTTCCCTCTCTACCGATTATCAAAAAGAGATTCATCACTCTTCTCACCCTTCATAACAGAGTCACATTGTCCTGCATTACAATCCGATTTAGTACATGAAGGATGTTTAAACTTTAAACTTAAATGTCTGAGTATTTATATAAATATATGATATTTTTATATTTTTAAAATATTTACAAAAATACCCCTGATGCCTGAGGCACATTCAAAAGCTTGCATCATGAAGAAAAAAGAAATACAAAATATGCAAAACATAGATTGAAGATTAAAGATTAAAATATCAAAGACGAGAGTGCCAAGAAAAATAGGGACCTACCTTTTTTTTTTGCTTTGAATGAAAAAAGAAAGAAGAATCCAATTTCCATGGCCATTGAAGATCAGCAAAGCATTTACGAGACCTGAAGAACAGTACATTTCACAGATTTAAAAAATATTATATGTGCATCACACAGAACATCAAGGAAAGAACCATTATTCATTAAAAGTAGCATACCAGAAATATTCATTAAAATCATCATAGTTCCTCCAAGCTGAATGTGGGGCACGTCCATTATTATTGTTTTTTGCTTCCTGGACAAATAAAGTAAAAACCTTGTGCAAAATACCAAATATCCTTTTGTTTAGAATGAAGTAATGAACATAAACAGAATTTCATATTTACATTTTCAATAGTAGCATAAAGAGGGCTGATAACATGATCAAGAAAAGAAACTCCGCTCTCTGATTTGCAGCTATTTGCATTCTCTGCATTATCAGAGCGCATGATCTGAGTTAATTCCTTTGCCATCTACAAGATATGAATGAAACCTCAATATAAACATTTTCAAAAAAATAAAATATATATATAAATAAATACAAAAAACTTATTATAGGATATATCTGACCATAATGATGGAACGGTACAGTGTATAACTATAAACACACTAGCTTTAAACACACCAACAATTAACCAGCTAAATAGTACTTAGTCTTAAATCAGCCGGAGGAGATCGTCAGAGTTGCTGGACGGTAGTCTGCAGGGGAGAAGTACTCAGGGTTTTTTATCCCTATTCCCGATTTCTAATTTTATTTCTATAATTTATATGGGTTAATGGATTAAACGGATCCGCCTAACCCAACCAGCGCCTGAAGGTTCTGGCCCACATGAGCACCTAGGCGCTCACATGAAAAACCATGGTGTAGGACATCCAATAAACATGATATTGATGATAAAAATTGCTAATTATGAAGTATGAACCCAGAAAAATATTAATAAAACACCGTTATGTTATTATGGTCAGATTCACCATACAGAAATTGAATGTACTATGTAAACTATATCATAAAATGTGAGACTATGTGATAATTTACAAACTCCAAGAGTAATTTTTGAAAAGGAACTATATTTCAAAAATTGACATGATCATTGACCTGTGGTAGGAATACTAAGGTAGGTAAGAGGAAGAGGCTTAGGAGGGCATAAGATTTCCTGAATGGAAAAGACCTATGGAAGTGTATCAAACTTATCCAATCTATGAAAAAGACCCTAACTACGTGAAAGGGTGCATGGTTCCGGATGCGCCTCTGCGCGATGCACCACCACTTGGAGCACTTCAACGCATATGCCCCAGTGGCATTTTCGTAAATATATATAAAACTAAAGGAAATTCATATTTTTTTTATATATCTAAACTATATCAATTAAATTTTTAAGTTAAAAATATATTGGATGGAAAAATTATTATAATACATATATTTATTAATTATTATAACTCCTTATAATTCATTGTAACACTATAATTTATTGAACACATGTACATTTTATTTAGTCCTATATTGATAGGATATAAAAAGTACATAGAACACTATAATTTATTTAACACATGTACACTTTATTTAGTCCCACATTGATAGAATTCGAAAGGTACAAAGAATACTCTATAACAATAATTTATTTAACACATGTACACTTTATTTAGTCTCACATTGATAGAATTCAAAAAGTACAAAGAATACTTTATAATTGATTTAACTACACTTTTTTAGTCCTACAACGATAGAATTCAAAAAACACAAAGAAGGTTGGTTTATAAATAAAGATTCATTTTGTCTAAAGCAAATATGAAGTCTTAAAAGTGGGAGGAGCTTATATTAAAAATAATATAGCTCTTTTCATAGACCAATGTAAAAAAATTTGGCATAAAAATTTATAAGGTCTTAGAATAAATATTTTTTTTGGCCTTTTTTTAAATTAAAAAAAAAACCTTGTTTTTTGTGTTTTAACTTTTAAGTTATTTAAATAACTTAAAACAGGCCTGGATCCAGGTCGGATCCTACCCGGATCTAGCTAAGGGATATGCACCGGGTGCATCTCCCTGTGAGGTCGCATATGCGCACGCACTCGGAACCATGGAAGAGTCGATGTCTATCTTATGTGGGTAGAATTCAGCTGATCAATTAGATTTTTGCTGGGCATAATTCTCCTATTGGATCAATGGAACTACCTTCCCCAACTCGGTGATTACCAAAATTAGGCAGATAGCATATGTATTCATCTATGAGAGCATATAGAACTACCCTCTCAAGGTAGTCTTTAAAGTGGTCATTAAAGACATCAGTCTCTTTTTTGATTCATAATATTAATGCATTATAATAAGAGTGCTTATATAATAAGAGCATCTTAATGCATTATATAATAAAAGTGCTTATTATAATTCTCAGCATGCCAATAAATGCTTCAACCTTGGAATTAATAATAGCATTGGGTCTCAGCATGCCAATAAATACCCCAACCCTGGAATTAATAGCATTGGGTCTCAGCATGCCAATAAATGCCCCAACCCTGGAATTAATAGCATTGGGCCTCAACTGAAAGGACACACTCCTGAACAGACCCAAGCTTGGCTCGAGCAATTGTGCTTCACCTTTGAAGCCATTGTGCTTCACCTTTGAAGCCATTTAGACTCACATTGTGGAGGCTGTCCACTACACACAATGTGAGTATAAATACCAAATGGATCCAAAGGAGGGTTACTTTTTGCTTGATATTTGTGAGGTATATTTTTTCTCTTCTCCTTTTGACTTTTCTATCTCCCAATTCTTCTTCTTCTTTTTTTGTAATTTCGGCCAGGACAGAAACCAATTGGTGGATTCCAATCTGATTTCTTCCCTCTACCGATTATCAAAAAGAGATTCATTACTCTTCTCACCCTTCAGAACAGAGTCACATTGTTCTGCATTAAGTGGTATCAGAGATTGTGATCCATGGCTGATCAGTTTGTTTCCAGACAAGAGTTTGATCAGCTCACTCAGACACTAGCAGATCTAGTTGTTGCTGTGAATGATCTGCGTCGATCATCTGTTCAGCCACCTCCAGTGCCGCCAAGACAGGAACAAATAGATCGACCACCACAACACCCTCGACAGTATGCTTCTGATTCCTCAGATGAAGCTGATCCTGATTTATTTCCACCCCCACCTAGGCAGTATAGGATACGGAATTTCCAGAGGGAAAATCAGAGAAATTTCCAGAGGGAAAATCAGAGAAATTTTCAATATCAGAACAGAGGTGGTGCCTTCGAACGATATCAGAATTTTGAGGAGGATGGGAATTTTACTATGGTTCACTTCATTAATATCTTCTACTGCATCACTTTCCTATGGAGAGAGAATACAACTAGTCAAGTGGATAATATCTGGAAAGTATACTTATTGGACGCAAGGTATGGCTATCCCGGATCTGCCAAAGGCCCACTACTCATAGTGCGGGTAGATAGTGCCGGCTACTCGCGTTATGGGGTAAATTGCGCGATATAGCGCGCGCAACTCAAATTATGGACCATGTTCAAGCCGATTCTTATACGTCGTAGAAGAATTGGACTCACATCATGGGGCTGCCCATTATCATTGATGTGAGTATAAATACAATGGGCCTAAGGGAATGATTATTGAATATTGTGCAAATCAATGTATTATTCACTCCCCTTACTTTTACTTTTTCTTTGTCTACTGTTCTTACCTTTATCTCGATTTCTACTTATACTCTTGGTGGATTCCAAGATCTCTTCCTTTACTGATCTGAAGAAGAGCATTCTTCTTCCTCTTCTTCTACATTGCTCTGTTCCAGAGCACTGGCTTCATTAGTTTTTCCTTCTTATTTTTAGTCAGAAATTCAGGGTTTCGTCCTTTCGCGGTTTAAGCATTAAGGTTGAATTGGTAGAGTTTTGGGAGATTTCTGTTTTCTCACTAGTCTTCCATGATAGTTTTTCCATTTTTAAAATTCTTAAATTATTATAATACTAACTATTAGTCTTGTTATCGTTTATGAAGCAAAATGAGATTGAGTCTCCAGAACTAAAAGAGGGAGCTATTAAAGCAATCCAGGATCTTTATGATGCTATTCGGATTGACGTTCTTACTTTTGACATTAGGTATGCTTTGGCTAGACTTATTATTCAAATTTACATGCTTGAGAGTTTTTTTCATTCATGCATATTTTTAATTTATAGCATAGAGCAAGAGACATGGAGTGAAATCTCAAGAGCTCATGCTGAAGGTCGTTTGTTCTCTAGCTTGAAGTGGCCTAAGGATGCTGAATTGGTAGTTCCCAAATTTTCATTTAACCATGAAGTCAACTGTTAGCATGACTCAATTTTTTTTTTTACGTTTTTATGCAGAGATCACAAATTAAAAGATTGCATTCTCTTTTGACCATTAAAGAATCTGCTGCCAATGTGCCAAGGAATCTAGAAGCTAGGCGTCGGCTAGAGTTTTTTTGCAATTCACTCTTTATGACTATGCCGAAGCCAACTTCAGTTCGTGAAATGGTGTCCTTCGGGTAAACAATTTTAAGAATGCATAAGATAATTACTCATAGTTTATACAAACTTATTTTAAACATCGGGGATTTATGATTTCCTGAGTGGCTGTTGAATGACACACATTTTGCATTCATATTAGAATCAATTGAACATTTCAGTTTCTATAATCTTGTACTTTTTAATTGATCCCCCTCCTCTTTCTTGCAGTGTATTCACACCGTACTACTCAGAAACAGTCATCTATAGTGAATCTGAATTGCAAAAGAAGAACGAAGATGGAATTAGCACTTTATTTTATCTTCAAAAGATTTTCCCAGGTTTTCCCATTTTACCGATTCAAAGTGTACATTTCTTAATTTCCTTATGTTTTTGCTACGACTCACTTGCCCAAGTCCTATTTTTGGGTCGGGTTTCAGCCTCACCGGTTTACTTCTAATTCAGTATTGGAAATTAATCCATCCAAAAGTGGCTTTCCTAGGAAGATGGAATGGGAAATGTCTTTCTTCTGTGGGATGAATTGATGGTTACTGGCAAGGTTCCGGGTGCGCGCGCATATGCGATGATGCGTCTTAGCCGGATCCGGGTAAAATCCGACCCGGATCCAGGCCTGTTTTAAGTTATTTAAATAACTTAAAACAGGGTTTCGTTTTTATTTGAAAAAAAGCAAAAAAAAAATTATTTTAAGACCTTATAAATTTTTATGCCAAAAATTTATACATTGGTCCATGAAAATAGCTATATTATTTTCAATATAAGCTTCTCCCACTCTTAAGACTTCATATTTGTTTTAGACAAAATGAATATTTATTTATAGACCAACCTTCTGTGTTTTTTGAATTCTATCGATGTGGACTAAAAAAGTGTAGTTAAATAAATTATTATATAGTATTTTTGATGTTATAGATGTATTAAAGAAGGCCCAACCCATTACGTTATTATTTTTTAAAAGCCTCTTGGGTTATTTATTCTTTTCTTTTTATAAAAGCGTCTCTTTTATAAGTTTAAAGAATCCCTAGCCATTTAAAGAGCTATAATATTACGAAAATAACCCTATCGATTTTTAAACCTTGGTGTTACAATGAATTATAGGGTGTTATAATAATGAATAAATATATGTATTATAATAATTTTTCTATCCAATATATTTTTAACTAAAAAATTTAATTGATATTGTTTAGATATATAAAAAATATATGAATTTCCTTTAGTTTTGTATATATTTACGAAAATGCCACTGGCGCATCTGCACGCATATGCTCAAGTGCTCCAGGTGGTGGCACATCGTGCAGAGGCGCATCTGGAACCTTGGTTACTAGATAATTGTTGGAAAAAACACATATTGGGTCCAACACAGCCTATTCCCTCAATAGAAGAAAAGGTGAAAAATTTGGCATATAAGTTCATTTGGGATGGAAGAAAAGGGATTGCCTGCTTCCCAATGATCCTCTTTAAAGTAGATGGATTAGGAATCAGAGATCTCTCTAGTCTCTAGTATAAATACGGCAACTAATATCTAAAGAGATGCAAAATATTGGGAGAAAATTTTCACTATCCTTGTGACCTTGTCCTATGGATCTAAGGAGATATATTAGATAGATATCTCTAATTGGGATTCAAGTATAACTCTCTATTGTTTATTGAATCAACTTCTAGAAATTTCTTGACTGTAGGACACACATTAGATCTCTATGGAAATCAGGAATTACCATTAAGATTTTAGGTGAAATCTTTGAAAGTATTTAGGTGAGACATCACACGGACCGATTGACAGAGGGAATCTGGTGTGTTTACTGTCTTCAGCACTAAAGACTACAACAATCTCTCACACTTTTTGTTTGTTTGTATTATATTATGTAACTGCTGAGCTTTGTCTATACTTTTTAAAAAATGGAATTTACCTTCACCAAAAGATATGTTTACACTTTTTTTTGAAAGATACACTTCTCTTTCTTTATTTTAGATGAATGGAATAATTTTCTCGAGCGAATACGCCGAGATGAAAATGTTGATGATGCGGAACTTTATGGTAATCATAATGATCTTTTAGAGCTTCGATTATGGGCTTCCTATCGTGGACAAACATTGGCCAGAACAGGTATGTTTTTATCATCTTTGCAAATACTGGCAGGTGTTTAGTTATCTATATCCTTGCTTTATGGTTTTTTACTTTTTATTCACATAATCTGGCAATGCATGATCCTGTTTATTCTTATTCATTTTCATGTTTAAAGTAATTATTATTTGATATCTTTCAATATGTTGTTGCATGTCAATGCACAAAGATTTTTGAGATAGTTACTAACAGACTTCAGCAAGGTCTGAGAATCGTACGATTTCGTATAGTGAGAATTTGTGGTACTGACAAGTCACCTGTCATTAAAATAAATAAATATAATGACGGACACGAACAAGATGCACACTCATTGGTTTGTGTTCTTCCAGAGATTCAAATTTACGATAAAACACCATTCAGTACAGAGAAACAGAGCTATCTTAAATGTCCTTTGAACATAGGTCATCTTTCTTAGATTCTATTGGCGAGCTGTATGCAAGGTTTTTCATGTGAGTAGGCGTTCATGCGATGGTGTTGTCATATTCTCCACCATTATCTGACTTGAGACACTTCAACTTGCAACCTGTCTCAGTTTCTACCTCTGCCTTCCACTTCTTGAAAATAGAGAACACTTCTGATTTGTTCTTCAAAAAATAGACCCAAACCTTCCTTGTGCTGTCATCAATAAATGTGACATAATACTTGGATCCTGAAATAGAATCCACCGGGGCTGGTCCCCACACACCAGAATGTACCAATTCTAGCTTTGCTTGCTTAACTTGTGGGGGTGTTTTGGAGAAACTAAGTCTTTTCTGCTTGCCGAGAATGCAATCTTCACAAGTCTCCGTATCATCCCAAGTCATCTTTGGGAACTTGCCATTCTTCACTAGTATATTCAGATCCTTTTCACTAATGTGACCCGTTCGTTTGTGCCACAAAGTTGAGTTCTGTGCAAAACTGATTGATGCAAATAGATTGGACTCATCTGTCAAGTACAATGTGCCATTCTTCTGTCCTCTTTCAACTATTTGACTCCTTTGGTAATTTCCATGATCCATTTCCAAAACTGGCATGTATACCTTCATCATCTAGTTGTCTTACTGAGATTAGTTGCTTTGGCAACTTTTGTACAAATCTGACATTCTTCAGAATCCACAAACCCTGTTTGGTCTGGATATGTGCTTCACCTCTTTCACAAACTTCCAATGCTTTGCCATCAGCTAGGCAAGGTTCCGGGTGCGCGCACATATGCGATGATGTACCCCCAGAGGGAGATGCGCCTGGCGCATCTCCCTTAGCCGGATCCAGGTAAAATCCGACCCGGATCCAGGTAAAATCCGACCCGGATCCAGGCCTGTTTTAAGTTATTTAAATAACTTAAAACAGGGTTTTGTTTTTATTTTAAAAAAAGCAAAAAAAATTTATTTTAAGACCTTATAAATTTTTATGCCAAAAATTTATACTTTGGTCCATGAAAAGAGCTATATTATTTTTAATATAAACTCCTCCCACTCTTAAGACTTTATATTTGTTTTAGACAAAATGAATCTTTATTTATAGACCAACCTTCCTTGTGTTTTTGAATTCTATCGATGTGGGACTAAAAAAGTGTAGTTAAATAAATTATTATTATATAGTATTTTTGATGTTATAGATGTATTAAAGAAGGTCCAACTCATTACGTTATTATTTTTTAAAAGCCTCTTGGGTTATTTATTCTTTTCTTTTTATAAAAGCCTCTCTTTTATAAGTTTAAAGAATCCCTAGCCATTTAAAGAGCTATAATATTACGAAAATACCCTTATCGGTTTTTAAACCTTGGTGTTACAGTGAATTATAGGGTGTTATAATAATTCATAAATATGTGTATTATAATAATTTTTCTATCCAATATATTTTTAACTAAAAAATTTAATTGATATTGTTTAGATATATAAAAAATATCTGATTTTCCTTTAGTTTTGTATATATTTACGAAAATGCCACTGACGCATCTGCACGCATATGCTCAAGTGCTTCAGGTGGTGGCGCATCGCGCAGAGGTGCATCTGGAACCTTGCAGCTAGGTAGACTTTGTTGATTTCTGTATCTTTGTAGTTCTTTAAGTTTTCCTTCTTGTAAGTCGAGTGAAATGAAGCACCTTGATCAGAGCATGAAGATTCTTTGCATATAGGTAGTCCTCTATTTGCATTTTCCAATATGCAAAATCGTTCCCATCAAACCTATCGACCGTATGCTTTATTTCATCCGCCATTCCAAGCACAACTACTCAATGTTTTTCATGTGTCCATGCGGTCATGCGATGACCATGACCGCATAGGACGCCTAGGCGTCGCATGAAATTATGGGAAAAATTACAAGTTTATAGAAATTAGGGGGAAAATTATAGAAATATAGATAGAACATTAGGGTTTCATTTCAAGTACAAAATCAGACGCTCGCGAGAGGAGTGCGGGAATCTGCTCGCGATAGGATTTAGGAAGTCTGCTCGCGATAGGGTTTAGGGAGTCTGCTCGCGATTTACGATCCTCAGGACTCGCGATTTCAAAAATATTAGGCTCGCGATTTGAACCAGACCATTCTGCTCGCGTTTTGCAGATTCTAATTGGGTAAATGGGTTAGGAGGATCTAATTGGTCGCATATGCGACGCCTAGGCGTCGTATGAAAAAGCTTGCAACTACTTCTCTAGAAGGTCTGGATGCACGTCGATAGAGGGTTTACAAACTCTAAATAGGAAAACCACAGATCTGGAAAAAACAAAAAAAGAAAAAACCGCCGACTGAGAATGACTGGAAGACCAAGAAAAAATCTCCACGCGGACTGGATGACCTGGAAGAGAGCACACGCCGACTGGATCATGAAGAGGAACGCAAAAAACCCGCCGACTGGAAGAACGCCGTCGACCGGGCAGTAGCGACCCCTAACTTTTGCTCTTCTCTCTTCGATTTTAATCTAACCTCGTTCTGATACCAATTGATAGGATCGATACCTAAATCGAACTGAGAAAACAGAACAAAAACAAACATAAAACACAGATTTACGTGGTTCGGCAATCTGCCTACGCCACGGGGGTGTCTCCTCTTCTTTTTTCTCTCTCTCAAAGAGTACAAGCAATACAAGATACTTATATGGGTGATTAGGGTTGCCGATTTGTGTTTGCAACTCCTAATCCCCATTACAAGGTTCAAAGCCCATTTAACAGAATTAATCCTATTTAATTCTAATGGCTCATAAGGCCTACATTCTTATTCTGATTATAATTAATGTCTTCCTTAAAACGTCTCCACACTTCAATACTAACAGCTTCATCATCATATTGATCCTCTTCATCATCATCAGTCTCATCTTCTTCCATTGGTTGCTTGCCTTTGTCATCTACTATGTTCACATTTCCTCTTTTGGGGCAAGTATTTGACTTGTGACCCCACTCTTTGCATCTATAACACTTTATATTTGTATTTCTCAGATCTAAACCTCTGTGAACCATCACATCCTGCTGACTTTCAACCCTTCATACTTGTCTTCATAGAATTCAGCAAATTGATCGATATAATCTTTCCCCCTCCTCTGAAAAATCGGCCCTTGCAGATTCGCCGGCCGGCGTTGAAATGGCTGCTCCGGCGAACGTCGCACGGCCAAGGGATCCTCTCCTTGTGGTTTGTTTCGCCGGTGATAAGTGCGTAGGGGCTCCTCCGGTGGACGACGCTGGTACACTCACCCGGGGTGGATTATTTCGTGACCAGAATGGTCAACATTCCGGTGGTCGGAAGTCGACGTGGTCTGCCGGTTCAGTAAGATTGATGGCTCTCCTTAGCTCCTGAAATCCGTCGCGCATCGTAGCAATGAGGTCGGCGATGACCTTGTTTGTGGATTCCACTCCTGCCTTGTAATGTAATCATCGAACATTTTTTTTGACAAAAAATTCTCTCTTTTCCTTTCCTTTGATCCAGAGGTACCCCTTCATATCCGATCGCCAACTCTGTCTTTGATACCACCTGATGTAGGAGGTACTCTGGATTACAATGAGGGAGGTAGAAAGAGGCAAGAACTTCTTCAAACATAGGAATGTAGAAACTTGGAGTCCACCAAGGTTTCTAGGTCTAGATCTAGAATTAGAAAAAAGGAAACAGTACAAGAATAGGTAAGAACAAAAGAGAAGGAAGGTTAATGATAATACCTTGATTTGGTACGATTTCAATAATGAATTAATGATCTTTCCCTTCATTGGCCTATTATATTTATACTCACATCAATGGTAATAGACAACCCAATTGATGTGAGTTTGAGGTTCCTTAAGAGGAACGTGAGTTGGCTTGACCAAGGTCAAGCCAATATGGCCCACTTGATAATTAAGATGCTCTGTAATTATCTACCCACATTATTAACCACTTTTCAGTAATGAAAATTTAATTTCTCAAAGAAAGAAGAAGAAGAAGATAAACGACAAGCCTATGTCGTCGATCTACCAGAAAATTTCAAAATGTCGATGACTTTCACAACATAAGGATGGAAAAAGACAATTGAGGATAACTGAACTCCGGAAGGGTCGTCTGATGCAGAGAATCCTTTTCAAGACCAGAAGATTGGTCATTAGACAACTAGAATCAGCTCCTACAACTACAAAAAACAGATTGGTTATCTGAAATGAAATATGGAAGTACCTCTTTGATTTTTTTGGCAAGTATGAGAATTGTATTAGTACTTGTGTGTATTTCTGTGATTTTCCTATAATCCTATTGATTTACTTTTTTATATTCAGTACTTGGGGATTTAGACATTAAGATTTTCTATCGCATATTCAACATATAGGATTTAATAGTATTGATAGGACTGATAATTTTTTAATATTTTCCAGTTAGGGGAATGATGTATTACAGGGAAGTTTTAATGCTTCAGAGTTACTTGGAAAGGGTTTCTTCAGGTCATTTTCCGATTCACATTTATGATCATAGTACCTGTTTTAATTTAGGACTTACCATTTTCTATATTGCCATATTCAGATATGACATCTCTTGATTATGCAAGTGAAAGTGAACACTTTGAACTGTCTCCTGAAGCCCGAGCTCTGGCCGATTTGAAGTTTACTTATGTTGTTTCATGTCAGATATATGGAAAACAAAAGGAAGAACAGAAACCAGAGGCAGCTGATATTGCATTGTTAATGCAGAGGTAATTTTTCAATTTATTTGGGAATTTATTTCTGAAGTTCTTTATTTGGGATACCCAAATATTTTGCTGATTATATTTTATATCTTGCTAGAAACGAAGCATTAAGAATTGCCTTTATCGATATCGTGGAAAAAATAATTGATGGTAAACCCCACATTGAGTACTATTCAAAGCTTGTGAAAGCAGACATTCGTGGAAAAGACAAGGTTGGGATTTTCAGTGATTTCAAAAATAAATTGTTCAGAACTTTTTTCTAGTTTTTTTCTATTGTAGATTATATTTATTTTTTTGTATTTAAATTTTTTATTACATTCTTGCTTTTGATGTAATTTTTAAGAGGAAAGACTGAGATCGCGTAATTATCTAGGGAACAGAGTACCAACCATCAAGTATATAACTTGTATGGTCACATATTGTGAATATATTTTCTTATTTTTGGATCGGCATATGCGACCTTCAAATTTTGATGCAAATTGTAAGGCATATGTCTTGAATCTTGATTGTAAGTCCAAATTGTCACCTTAATTTAATTTTTCATAGAATTAAATTTCTCTAATAAAAATGGACAGTGATCCTTGTTACAAGTGGAGATAAAAAACGTATATTAGTAGGCAGATTTGCTTGGATCATCGACACATTTATTGTGATTAAATAAATAAAAGTTTGCTTTAGGAAGTTGGTCTGCCAAATTTGCAGCGTAGATATCTTCATTTGGGTAGCACAAGCCTTCTTGAAATCTTCTGATTTAAAGAAAATCCCCTAACGATTTCCTTAGTGAGTATTTAAGGGGGTCTCAGTGAATGCTGCTTCAGCCTTCTGTGCCTTTCGGATCAGATGTGCCAAGCTAGGCATCTTAGAGCATTTTTAATAGTTCCCAAAGAGTTGAGTGCTGTGCTAGCTTCTGACAAGCCTCAATCAGGTATTCTGATCCCCAATACTAATATCAGGACTGAATAGAGAGTGGGTGAGGGAGGTTGTCAACCTTCAGAAGTAGTTATTGAGGGTCTTAGTCAATGAGATAAAGATCGTCCTGCAATATGGATAAATAAAAATAGGTGAGGACTTGTTTATGATAAAAGATAAACTGACGTAGGTACATCTGACGCCTTTAATATTTTCTGTAATTGATGTAGCTAAAGTTTGAGAACAGGATATTGAGATGAAGAAGATGGAGATCCTCTTCAGATCAATAGAAACAAAGATGAAAGTTCTTGTAATCTACCAAGCTCGAATGCAAGAAGAGATAGATTGAAATAGCAAAGAAGAGTAGCAGCCAAGAGAAAGAGTAAAGTAGATACCTGATGCACAAATTACTAAGCTGCTCCTCCCATGTGGTCCACCATATTTATACTCACATCATTAGAGGTGGACGAACCAATGATGTGAGTTAGAGGCCTCCTAGAAGGCTCGGATCACATGTGGACTAATTCCTCATTAATAACAGACCCACCTTGATCTGTTATCATAGAAATATCCTCAACAGTGTTGGGATTGCTACCACACTGATTAAAGAAGACAGATAAACCATGTGCTGCATCAGTAATTCAGAGAACATTAAGGGTCTCAATCTTTGCATGACATCTTAGGATATACTGTTAAAAATTTATCCATAACATATGTAGGATTATCAATCACGGGAAAGAAAAAGTCATTTGGACAATGTTGGAAACTAATCCAGCCAGTCAATAGAGGCGCTCTTAGCAAGATGGAGTGGAAAATGTCTTTCCTATGGGGGGAGAATACAACTAATTAACTAGATAATAGTTGGAAAGTATACTTATTGGGCGCAAGGTATGAAGGTGAGAAGATTAGCCTATAGATATATATGGGACAGAAGGAAAGGGATCCTGTGGGCCCAAATGGTCCTTCCCAAGGCAGAAGGGTGTCTAGGGGTTAGTAATGCAGAACAATGTGACTCTGTTCTGAAGGGTGAGAAGAGTGATGAATCTCTTCTTGATAATCAGTAGAGAGGGAAGAAATCAGATTGGAATCCACCAATTGGTTTCTGTCCTGGCCGAAATTACAGAAAAAAGAAGGAAGAAAAAAAAGAAGAAGAGTTGGGAGATAGAAAGTCACAAGGAGAAGAGAGAAAAATATACCTCACAAATATCAAGCTAAAAAAAGTAACCCTCCTTTGGGTCCACTTGGTATTTATACTCACATTGTGTGTAGTGGACAACCTCCACAATGTGAGTCTAAATGGCTTCAAAGGTGAAGCACAATGGCTCGAGCCATCTCGAGCCAAGCTTGGGTCTGTTCAGGAGTGTGTCCTTTCAGTTGAGTCCCAATGCTATTAATTCCAGGGTTGGGGCATTTATTGGTATGCTGAAACCCAATGCTATTAATTCCAAGGTTGGGGTATTTATTGGCATGCTGAGACCCAATGCTATTAATTCCAGGGTTGAGGCATTTATTGGCATGCTGAGAATTATAATAAGCACTCTTATTATATAATGCATTAAGATGCTCTGTATCAAGCGCTTCTTCCCTCATGGCAATTGTCCTCAATTGCGCATCTTCTGCCTCAGGTGGATAATATTTTCGCAGATCTGAAATATTAAATGTAGAAGATATGTTGAAGTTTGCAGGAATGTCCACCACATACACATAAGCATTGTCATTTATTTTCTTCAAGATCTCACACGGGCTAAAAAATTTCGCTTTCAGTTTAGAGTAGGAACCGGCTGGATGTCTATCCTTATGAAGATGTACCATCACAAACTCGCCCACTTCAAAGGATTTAAATCTCTTGGATCTATTTGCTGCTATTTTGTACTGTTCATTGGCTGTCTCAAGAGATTTTTGCACTTGTTCATGGATTTTCTTACTGTTTGACATGATGTCTTCTACTACTGCATTGCTTGATGGAACTGAATTAATATCCATCACTTGCCTAGGCAATTGACCATAAGCTGCCAGAAATGGGGGGCACCCTGTAGATTTATTTGGCATGCTGTTGAAGGAAAATTCAGCTTTGGGAAGGCATTGGTCCCACTGTTTAGGATTGTTACCAACTAAGGCTCGAAGAAGGTTTCCCAATGACCTGTTCACTACCTCTGTTTGCCCGTCTGTTTGAGGGTGGCAGGTGGAACTGAATTTCAGATTGGTATCAAATCTGGTCCACAAAATTCTCCAAAAATGTGAAAGAAATTTAGAATCTCTGTCGGAGACTATCGACTGAGGTACTCTATGGAGTCTGACTACTTCCTTAAAAAAAAGTTTGGCAATATTAGAAGCGTCACTTGTTTTTTAACAAGGTAGGAAATGTGCCATCTTAGAGAATCTATCTACTACTACAAATATAGAATCAAATCCAGCTTTAGTTTTGGGTAGTCCAAGTACGAAATCCATAGAAAGATCTGTCCAAGGCTGGGTTGGAATTGGTAGAGGCATATATAATCCAGTATTTTGCCTAACTCCCTTTGCTTCTTGGCACGTTTGGCACCTCTGAATAAATTTTTCTATGTCCCTCTTCAAAGATGGCCAAGAAAATTTCGATTCCAGCTGAGAAATCACTTTGTCTCTTCCAAAGTGTCCTGCTAAACCCCCAGCATGTGTC